>JANQBM010201866.1:0-22960 GCA_025594535.1 Erythroxylum domingense | reverse complement strand
TTGGATCTTGATCTTGTGATTGGCCCACTAGGAACATATAATGGATCATTGGCAGCAACTTGTCCACCTATGGCAGCGCGCTTCCCACATGAATCTCCACAAAATCCTCCATCCATGGCAGCAAGTTTTCCATCAAGAGCATGTGGACCTTGGTTCTCATCAAGATTCGTCCTCAAATCTTCATCACCTACATCAAATGGGGAGAGATCATAAACATTAAATGTAGCACTAACATTATACTCACCTGGTAGATCTAGTTTGTATGCATTGTCATTAATATGCGTAATGACTTGGAATGGGCCATCTCCTCTTGGATGTAGCTTAGAACGATGTTTCTGTCATTGTTCCTTCCTCAAATGAAATCAAACCCAATTTGATGCAACTCACTAAGACAATGGAGACTTGAGGATGCCAATGGGTCCAATTACAAGGTCACACTCCAACAAGCTCAAGGCACAATTTTAGATTTATGCACAAGCTTTTGTTTCACAAGAACTTCAAGAAGTTTTATTGATCAAGCTTGGGGAAGAGCTTAGGGAGATGCCTAAGTATGTGTGCACATTGGAGGTATCAAACCATGAGAGCTAACACTTAGCCAATTTTCACAAGCACAAGTCTAATCAATGGGTTTGGGCTTATTTATCTTGTAAAGGGCCCGTGGGCTTCTTTTGGACTTTTTCATGGGCTGATTTGTGTTAAGTGTGCATGTGCTTCATTAAAAAAGTCATGTACATGTTTTTTTTAATGAACCAAGCATGTGGGTCTAGTTTAAAAACCCAATCCGCCCCTTTTAAGTTAGTCTTCTATGCTTTCTTGTTTCCTTATCCTATTTGGATTAAGATTAGACAATTTTAATTAGTTTTTAGGTTATCTTTGTTAGTGTTTGTATTGCACAAGGGTATTTAAACCCTTGCATTTACACCCTTGCTTTATGCATGAACTTCAGATTAGATGTGAATAAAAATTGGAAAGTCTTCTTCAAGAGAGAATTCAGATTCTTGCTTGTTTTACTTTAAAGATTGATTCAACTTATCAAGTAAGTTCTAACTTGTGGAATTAATTTAATTCTTGCAATCTTTATACTCTTTGTTACCAATTCCTTGCTGTTTTGGAGGTGAAGGGTCATGTTAGATTGATTGAATTTAGGTATTGGGAACAATCATTGAAACGGAGGTGATCTAGACATTAACTTTAGGTTGTTATATCATCTTTAGTAACAGAGCCTAGGTTTTAAATTCAACTTTTATCTTTAATTTTCTATTTTTTCTTGATTATTATAGTTAGTTCATCATTCAAAAACAAAAAGAAAGAAAGAAAAAGGGATCAGAAAAGAAAGAAAACGTGAAAAAAAGAAAAAAGGAAACAAAAAGAAGGAAATCGTGAAAAAAGGAAACAAAAAGAAAGAAATCATGAAAAAACAAATAAAAAAGAAAAGAAATTTCAAGATTGATTAAGAAACATCCAAGATTGTGATTCTTTGAATCTTAGTTTGATCTTTCATTCAATATTTGTTCTATTCATTCAAGATTCACCTATATTATCTTTCTTTCATTCAAGAACCTATCAAGAAACATCCAAGATTGTGAATCTTTGTGTATTTGAGTTGATTTGCTTGCAAGATTCGTCAAGATTACGAATTCTTGCATCAAGATTCATCTTTATTTTTCAAGATTCTTCATTATTTTTCAAGATTCTTCAAGAACACATCCTTCTTTCAGGAAATTCCTCAAGACTTGCTTTCTTGGAGCAAGAAGTTTCAAGATTTACTTTTTTGCACTCAAAAAATGTGTCTTTGATATAATTACTTAACTCTCAATTCTTGAGTTATTAGGGCAGCTTTGAACATTCTTGTCAATTTGGGTTTAGGGATGAGTTTAATTCCTAGTTTTGTTTTTTTTCCTTGCACTCTTTGGTTGTTTAATTTTATTGTTTGCTGTCTCAACTCTTGGTTGGTAGTGATTGATCCAAACAAGTAAAACTGTGCTAGAATCTAGAGTGGTAAAAAGGCAAGAGTGTGTAAGCTCATTTGAGGGTAAAAGCCATCTTCTTGAGTGGAACACGAGGGTATCCATTCTGATTTCACATGAGGGAGTGTGAGAGGAGCTGTTCTAATGTGTTTTTGCAGGTCTTACATCATGACCAATTCAAAGGATAGTAAAAGTAGTGACAAGGATGAAAAGAATAGTGAGGCTGATCAAAGCACGTTCTTTATTTTGGAGGCTATGCAACAGCAATTCCAAAGGATTAAGAACTTGTTTAGGGATGTCAGTGATAAATTTGATAGACAAGAGTAGGCCATAAGGAATTTACAAAGAGATGCTTCAACTAATGGTGCAATAAGGAGGCAAAATGCTCGGGAGCCAACTCCTGTGTGCTATGAGTATGAAGATGAAAATGATGATGGAGATGAAGAAGAGTGGCATAGGGTCAAAATTGGTGGAAGAGGGGGACGAAATGATAGAGGAAGAGGAAGAGGAAGAGGCTATAGAGGCCGAGACAATGCAAGGGAAGAAGACAGGGTTGAGCATGTGGATAGAAACTTGGGTAGTATCAAGATGAAAATACCATGTTTCCAAGGTAAGAATGATCCCTAACTACTTAGAATGGGAAAGAAAGGTAAAGATTATTTTTGAATGTCATAAATATTCACAGGAGAAGAAGATGAGGCTAGCTGCTGTGGAATTTCATAATTATGCGCTTCTTTGGTGGGATCAGTTTATTTTGAATAGAATAAGGAATGGAGAAGAGATCTTATTGATACTTGGGTGGTCGAAATAAAGAGGGTCCTGAAGAAGACGTTTGTGCTGAGTTACTTCTATAGGGAGCATCAAAGGCTCCAAACCTTAAGACAAGACACCAAAAGTGTAGAAAAGTACCATAAGGAGATGGAGATAGCCATGATTAGGGCTAATGTAGAAGAAGAAAGAGAAGCTACCATGGCACATTTCTTGGATGGTTTGAACAAAGATATTGCCAATGTTATTGAATTGCACCATTATGTAGAGTTAAAGGAGATGGTGAATGTGACCATGAAGGTGAAGAGACAACTCAAGTGTAAAAGGCCCAGAAAGGCTTCTTACCCAAACTTAACAAAATTGGAACTCCAAATGGTCTAAGAAGGATGGGAAGACCAAAGACAAGCCAAAGGAAGAGAAGAACAAGACAGATCCAAAAGGTACTTTTAAAACTCCTAGTTCTTCTAGCTCCAATTCTGAAAATCATAAGAGTATTAAATGCTTTAAATGTCTTGGTGTTGGTCATATTTCTTCTCAATGCCCAAACAAGAAAACAATGTTTGTGAGAGGAGGAGAAGTTGTGTCTGAAGAGGAAGAAGATGATTTGACTTCCATGCCTGAGTTGGAGGATTATTCTGATGTGAAAATTGAGGATGCACCTAGGGGTGAATTACTTGTTATTAGGCGTGTTTTAAATGCTCAAGTGAAGGAAGATGGAATTAAGCAAAGGGAAAAACCTTTTTCATTCTAGATGCCTAGTGAATGAGAAGATTTTTAGCCTGATCATTGATAGGGGAGCTGCACTAATGTGGTTAGTACATTGATAGTGGAAAAACTAAGGTTGGAGTGCTTAAAACACCCTAGGCCGTATAGGCTACAATGGCTGAATGACATGGGGGAAATCAAGATAAATAAACGAGTCCTTGTATCTTTCTCCATTGGTAAGTATTCTAATTTAGTACTTTGTGAGGTTATACCTATGCATGCTAGTCATTTATTGCTTGATTAACCTTGGCAATATGATAGAAGAGTGTTGTTACATAATGTTTTTAAGAATAGGTACTCATTTACTACGGGAGATCATAAATTTGTTCTTTCTCCATTGGCATCAAAAGAGGTATATGAGGACTAAATGCAATTAAAAAAAATATGGAGGCAATGCAACAGAGAAAGGTTGAAAATTTTCAAGAAAAGCATGATGGTACAAAAGTTGAGGAGAAGGCTGAGAACCTTGCAAAAGGGGAGCAGAATTTTTAAATCAAAAGAAAAGAGAGAAAGTGAGGCCGAGAGTAAGAGAAGAAAATTGGAGAAAGAGGCCTCAAAAGAAATTCAATTAAAAGGCCCAAATGAGAGAGAGGGTTAGAAAGAAACAAAACTTCTATGCAAAAATGAGAGATGTATTGCTTATGTAGAAAGGAGATACTTGTTCATACTTTTGTTCAAGGAAGCTTATTTTAATAAATTTGACCTTGACCCTTGTTTGCCTAGTAATGTCGTTTCTCTTTTGCAGGAGTATGGAGATGTTTTCCTTGAGGAGTTACCGCCCATTAGAGGAATAGAACATCATATTGATTTCATACTTGGGGTGCAGATTCCAAATAGACCTGCTTATAGGGCTAATCCTGAAGAAACTAAGGAACTCCAAAAGCAAGTGGAAGAGTTGTTACAAAAAGGACACATTAGGGACAATCTTAGTCCTTATGTTGTCCCAGTGATATTCGTTCCAAAGAATAATGGGAGTTGGTGCACATGTGTGGATACCTAGATTGGATGATATGATTGATGAATTGCATAGTGCATGTTTGTTTACCAAAATTGATCTTATGAGTGGTTACCATCAGATTAGAATGAAAATTGGTGATGAATGGAAAACTACTTTAAAAACAAAACATGATTTATAAGAGTGGCTTGTGATGCCTTTTGGCTTAACTAATGCTCCTAGTACATTTATGTGTTTGATGAATCATGTTTGAAGGTCATTTATTAGTAAATTTGTGGTTGTATATTTTGATGACATATTGATCTATAGCAAAAGCATTGATGAGCATATTGAGCATCTTAGGCTTGTGTTAGATGCACTTAGGCCAGAAAAGTTGTATGCTAAGTTAAAGAAGTGTACGTTTTGCGTAGATCGCGTCATATTTCTTGGTTATGTTGTTTCTTCTAATGGAATTGAGGTGGACCAAGAAAAGATCAAGGCAATTAGGGAGTGGTTGAGACCTATAAGTATTACTCAAGTAAGATCTTTTCATGGACTTGCTAGTTTCTATAGGAGGTTTGTAAAATATTTTAGTTCGATTGCAACTCCATTGACTGAGATTGTCAAAAAGTAGGTAAGGTTTAAGTGGAGAGGGGCACAAGAAATTGCTTTTAACACTTTGAAAGAAAAACTTTGTTCTGCACCTAGTTTGAGTTTACCTGCCTTTACTTCTACTTTTGAGATTGAATGTGATGCAGCTAGGATAGGTATTGGTGCTATTTTGTTGCAAGAAAGACGTCCCTTGCCTATTGTAGTGAGAAGTTGAATGGTGCTCAATTGAAGTATTCCACTTATGACAAGGAGTTGTATGCATTGGTAAGAGCTCTACAAACTTGGCAGCATTATCTATGGAGAGATTTCCTCAATAAAGGAAGCCCAAGCTCTATCCTAGAGGCGATGGTCCTTTCCAAGTGCTTGAATGCATCAATGACAACACCTATAGGGTGGAGTTGCCAAGTGAGTATGGTGTTCGTGTGACTTTTAATGTTGTTGATCTATCTCCGTTGATAATGTAGGTCTTGATTCGATGATGAATCCTTTTAAGGAGGGAAGGAATGATGCAACTCACCAAGACAATGGAGACTTGAGGATGCTAATGGGTCCAATTACAAGGTCATGCTCCAACAAGCTCAAGGCACAATTTTAGATTTATGCACAAGCTTTTGTTTCACAAGAACCTAAAGAAGTTTTGTTGAATTTGGACAGATTTGTTTCAAGAAAGCCTTTCTGGATGTTTTGGGCTTTCTTTAGGGTTTTTAGGTTATCCTTGTTAGGGTTTGTATTGCACAAGGGTATTTAAACCCTTACTTTATGCATGAACTTCAGATTAGACATGAATAAAAATTGGAAAGTCTTCTTCAAGAGAGAATTCAGATTCTTGCTTGTTTTACCTTAAGGATTGATTCACTTATCAAGTAAGTTCTAACTTGTGGTGTTAATTCAATTCTTGTAATCTTTATACTCTTTGTTACCAATTCCTTGCTATTTTGGGGGTGAAGGGTTAGATTGATTGAATTTAGGTATTGGGAATAATCATTGAAATGGAGGTGATCTAGACATTAACTCTAGGTTGTTTCGGTATCACAATCTCCTAGTTCAGCGATCACTTTCTTACACCCTTTGTTGTCTTGAGAAGCGTGTATTGTTCTGTCCTCTTTTCAATTTGATGTCTAACATTTTCATGCAATTGCTTAACCAATTCAGCCTTCTTTGTACCATCTAAACTTGCATGCTCATCAACTGGTAAAGGTGTTAAATCCATTGGAGTCAAGGGATTAAACCCATACACAACTTCAAAGGTGAAACATTAGTAGTAGAATGGGTAGAATGATTATAAGCAAAATCAACATGTGGCAAACAAACTTCCCAATTGTTCAAATTCTTTTGAATGATAGCACACAATAATGTAAACAAAATCCGACTAACTACCTCAGTTTGCCCATTAGTTTATGGGTGGCAAGTTGTAGAAAACATTAGCTTAGTACCTAGCTTACCCCATAATGTCTTCCAAAAGTAGCTTAAGAACTTGGCAACTCAATCAGAAACAAATACTCCTTGGCACTCCATGAAGTTGTACTATCTCATGAAAGAATAAGTCTGCAATGTGACTAGCATCATCTATTTTATGACACGAAATGAAATGAGCCATTTTAGAAAACCTGTCCACAACAATGAAAATTGAATATTACCTCTTTTTGAGCTAGGCAAACCTAAGACAAAGTCCACAAAAATATCTACCCATAGTGCACATGGAATTGGCAAAGGATTATATAATCTATGAGGCAAAGATCTAGATTTGGCCTGCTTGCAAGTTATACATTTCTCACAAATTCTTTCTGCATCACGTTTCATATATTGTCAAAAGAAATGCTTAACAAGTATATCTAAAGTTTTTCGAACACCAAAATGTCCCATTAGGCCACCTTCATAAGACTCACAAACCAGTAACTCTCTTAGAGAACAAATAGGCACACACAATCTATTTTCGCAAAGTAAAAAACCTTCATGCCTACAAAATTTGCTAAAGGCAGCATGTTCGCAAACTTAAAACACATTACAAAAATCAAGATTGGAAGAATATAATTCCTTAACATACTGAAAGCCTAACAATTTAGTATCCAACATAGAGATTAAGGTATACCTGCGAGACAAAGCATCTGCAACCACATTTTCATTACCTTGTTTGTACTTGATCACATAAGGAAAATATTCAATGAACTCCACTCATTTTTCATGGCATTTATTCAACTTACCTTGGCCCTTCAAATACTTCAACCCATTCTGCACCATTAACTGAACTTGCTGGAAAGAATGTTGGAATTAAGTGGGGTAGTGAACAAGAATCAATATTTAAAGAAAAGCTAAGTTCAACACCATTACTTGCTCTACCTAACTTTGCTAAAACTTTTGAAGTTGAGTGTGATGCTTTAGGTATAGGTATTGGGGCTGTTTTGATGCAAGAAAATCGACCCCTTGCTTATTTTAGTGAAAAACTAAATTGGGCAGCCTTGAACTACCCAACTTATGACAAGGAAATGTATGCTTTAGTGAGGGCCTTACAGATATGGCAACATTACTTGTGGCCCAAGTAGTTTGTCATTCATATTGATCATGAGTCTTTAAAGCATTTGAAGGGCCAAGTTAAGTTGAACAAATGCCATGCAAAATGAGTGGGGTTCATTGAATCTTTTCCCTATACGATCAAATATAAACAAGGTAAGGAAAATGTGGTTGCAAATGCTTTATCTCAAAGATATACCTTAATCTCTTTGTTGGATACTAAATTGTTAGGCTTTGAGTACATTAAGGATTTATGTTCTTCTGATCTTGATTTTGGTAATGTGTTTGAAGCTTGTGAACAGCTTCTTTGGCAAATTTTATAGGTATGAAGGTTTTTTGTTTCACAAAAATAGATTGTGTGTGCTTATTTGTTCTCTAAGGGAGTTACTGGTTCGTGAGTCTCATGAAGGTGGCCTAATGGGGCATTTTGTTTTTCACAAAACTTTGGATATACTTGTTGAAACGTGATGTTGAAATAATTTTTAAGAAATGTATAACTTGCAAATAGGCCAAATCTAGATCTTTGCCTCATGGATTATATAATCCTTTGCAAATACCAAATGCACCATGGTTAAATATTTTCATGGACTTTGTCTTAGGTTTACCTAGATCAAAAAGAGGTAATGATTTAGTTTTTTTTGTTGTGGACACGTTTTCTAAGATAAATAATTTCATTTCATGCCATAAAATGGATGAAGCCAGTCACATTGTAGACTTATTCTTTTGTGAGATAGTACGGCTTCATGGAGTGCCAAGGAACATTGTTTCTGATCAAGATTCCAAGTTCTTAAGCTACTTTGGGAAGATATTGTGGGGGTAAGCTAAGTACTAAGCTAATGTTTTCTACAACTTGCCACCTACAAACTGATGGGAAAATTGAGGTAGTTAATCAAACTTTGTCTACATTATTGCGTGCTATCATTCAGAAGAATTTGAAGAATTGGGAAGATTGTTTGTCACATGTTGAATTTGCTTATAATCATTATATCCTTTCTACTACTAACTTTTCACCTTTTGAAGTTGTGTATGGGTTTAATCCCTCGACTCTAATGGATTTAACACCCTTACCAATTGATGAGCATGCTAGTTTAGATGGCACAAAGAAGGCTGAATTGGTGAACCAATTGCATGAAAAGGTTAGACATCAAATTGAAAAGAGGACGGAACAATATGCTTCTCAAGCCAACAAAGGGCGTAAGAAAGTGTTGGGTTTGGGTTCATTTGAGGAAGGAGCAATTTCCAGCAAAACATCATTCTAAGCTACATATGAGAGGAGATGGACCATTCCAAGTCATTGCACATCTTAATGAAACTATATACAACCTAGATCTACTAGGTGAGTATAATGTTAGTGCTACATCTAATGTTTCTGATCTCTCTCCATTTGATGTAGTAATGTAGATTAGAGGACGGACCCTTTTGAGAAGAGAGGGAATGATGGAAACCCAGCTAAGGACATGCAAAGGATGGTGCAATCTAGTTCAACATATTTTGATGATCTATTACACGTTGGTGGAGTTCCAATAGCTCGAGCTAAAGCTAAAAGGATGAAGTAAGTTCTTAATGGACTGATTGAAGATGTTTGGGCTAAACAAGCAACAATAGAAGCTGATTTGGACTTGGAGAGTTCAATCAACCGTATCATCTTAATTCACGCATTAAATAAGCCTAATTAGTTGTTTATTTGGCCCAATTTGATGAGTATGTTATTTTGATGATTTTAGGAGATATCTAACTGATTTGGTCTACCTAAACGTCCACTTTCTATATTTGGTTTTAGGAATTAGTTTTGAAAAGGTATTCCTAAATCTTAGGGATTTCCTTATTTTTAGGAATAAATCATTGCTAGCAAATTGACTAGGGTCTTCTTTATCCTATATAATCATCATCTTTGTATAAGAATTCAGATTGGAATTTGTTTTACATTTTTGGTGAGGTTATTCATTTTGTTGATTCTTCATTGAACTTGGAAATTATTAAGGTTATTCCTTATGACGTTCATATGACTTATCACTCTCATTCTCTTCTTTTCTTAGAGTGTGGTGTCAATATTCTTCTTTATAACTTTGGCTCATGTTTCTTAAAACATTAGTCAAGGTTTTCTTGAAAACAAAACGGATTTAGCTTTTTTGGAAATTCCTTTCAACAACTTGTTCGTAGGTTCCTAGATCTTGATTTACAAGGTTCACATCATCACTTGAGCATCTTCCCATGTGCCATTCTAGCATTGTTAGTTCCAATGAAGGATAGTTCATGCAGAATGTGCATATTCCGAAGGGCTGTGAACCATATAACAATTAAGTATAGATTTCCCATGCCTAGGCTTGATCATATGCTTGACGAGTTATATGGCTCTAAAGTGTTTTCTATAATTGATCTCCACATTGGTTATCATCAAATTTGAATGCATAAGGGAGATTAATGGAAGATAATGTTTAAAACCAAGTATAGGTTATATGAGTGGTTAGTCATACCTTTTGGGCTAACCAATGCACTAAGTACTTTCATGGACCTTAAGAACAACGTAATACATCCTTTCCTTGTAAATTTATCATTGTTTAGCTAGATGATATTCTTGTATACTCTAAAAGTGGTACAGAACATTTTGATCATTTGAGATTGTTATTTGAAAATTTGAGAGGATACAAGCTTTTCAGAAAAGGTGGAGAAGTGTACACTCATGAATTCGAGTATGGTTTTCCTTGGATATGTAATATCTCATGAGGGAATCTCGGTGGATCAAGCTAAGGTTAAAGCTATTAAAAGCTGACCAACTCCAACAACTATTTCTCATGTGCGAAGTTTCCATGGTTCGCTCTTTTTATCAGTGATTGATTAAAAACTTTAGCACAATCATGAACCCTATCACCACGTGTATGAAGAAAGATAAGTTCAAATTGGATAGTATTATACAATATGTGTTTGAGTTGATTAAAGACAAATTGTGCAACACTCTGATCTTGGCACTTACAAACTTCAATAAATTATTTGAGTTTGAATGTGATGCAAACAAGTTGGATAATTTTTCTTCTCCAACAAGGGTGACCATTTCATATTTCAGTTAGAAATTAGGAAGTTCCAAATTAAATAACTCTGATATAAATAAGGAGTTTTAGGCTATTGTTCTGGCACTTGATAATTGGAATCATTATCTCATGCCAAGACCATTCATGCACCACAGTGATCACAAAGCCTTGAAGCATATTAATGGGAAATACAAACTTAACCCAAGTACGCAAAATGGGTTGCCTTCTTGCAATCATTCACTTTTTCTTTGAAATACTAGAGAAGATCTAATGTGCAGATGCACTTTCCGAATGTTATTATGTGCTCATTGTGTAGAACTCAAGGCTTTTGGGATTTGAAACTTTGAAAGAATTTTATGAGAATGACCCATATTATTTGTCTAAATATGAAGAATGCAAGAAAGGAGTGGTGAAAAACTTTGCTCTTCATGATTGTTTTCTATTTAAGGGCTATAAATAATGTGTTCCTAAGTATGTTGTGTTGGAATTTAATAGCATACGTGCTACAAATTCCATTTGACGCACCAAAATATATTTGAAAGTGCTTGGGTTTCATGTAAGGAGCTAATCCTTAGCTCAATGAAGCTCATGTAAGCTATAAGTGGCTTGACATGACTTTCCCTTAGCTCAATTGTTTAAAGTGAGTTTAAGGTGAGCTCGTGGGAGCTCATTAAAACTAGTTAATAGTTAGCAAGTTGGGGATAAGCTCAATTGGACTCAATTGAGATTACGCCAGCTTATCTTTGGTTCTTGGGAATTGAAGTTAGCTATAAATGTGTTCACACTAGTTAAGCTAGATGAGCTAATTAAGGAGCATGAGTTGGAGTTGAAACTAAAAGCTTAATGGGCGAAATTGGTGGTGCTAGATGAAGGAATCTAGCGTGCTTGAGTGTACAATGGACAATAGGGTGTACCATGAGCTGTAGAACACCATAATACATCTTCCCATGTATGCACTTAGAGTGCAAGTTCATTGTCTCCTTATGGATACATGAATTCGACCAACGATGAATTTCGGCCAAGAGGTTGAATTGGGCCAATGGGGAAGATTCATCATGTACCTTGCCTTAGAATGAACATACATGACACCCTTTCACCAAGGTATGTGTACTTTGGATGAAAGGATGTGTTGTTTCAGCCAATGGTTGTGACCATTCGGCCAAAAAATTGTTCATGTACAAGAATGAATGGTCATGAGTGTACCATCATGACTTTAAGTGAAGATACATGACTCTTTGCCAAAGGATGTGTCCCTTAGCCAAGAGTCATGATGTTTCGCCAAGAGACATAACTCTTGGAAGAGTCACGACTCTTCAAAGGCACCTTTTGGTGGCTTATAAAAGGGAATTTTATAGTTCCTTTGAGCGAGTTTTGTTTTTCTTTGGCTGAATACTACATTCTTCTCCCCATCTTTGTGCCAAAAATATTCACTTCTTTCAAGTCTTCATGTGTTGAAGCACTCTCTCATAAAATAGTAGTTAGGCTTACTAAGAGCATTGTGGGTGAACCACAAGGATTGCTACTTGCGAAAGTTAGCAACTCTTCCTACCTTAGTGTGTTGTGACGATATCAGTCTATTCTATCCATTCTAATCACAATGAGTTGGAGACCAAGGAGAAGCCATATTGGATCTCCACAAGGGAGGCAAAACATCAAGCATACAAGGAGTTATTCCACTGCGTTTCAAGTTAGTATATCATCCTACCCTTCTTAGTGACATGCGTAGGATCTTGTCTGCTTATGAAATCATGAGATTTCTTGTTTGCGTTATGATCTAAAATCAACATGTCGTTAATGAGTTATTGATTAGGGACGCACTCGGAGGAGGATTGGTAGGTCATTTTGGCATTCACAAGAATTTATAAGTGCTTCAAGAACACTTCTATTAGAAATATGTGATGTTCAAGAACTTGTTAATCGATGTGGGTACTCTCATTGAGCAAAGAGCACATTTCGTCAAAGTTTATATGTGCATTCCACAAGATCAGACTCTTGTGGTGGGTTCCTTGGTGAAATTCATTAAGTGGTGATTAAATTCTTATCTCTTGGAATTCACCATATGAATTTTTTATTATTCTTTCAGTTCTTATCAATCTTAAGCACATAAGATTAGCAGTAGAGCACTAGTTTTTGATTTTTTTTAGTGCAAACACGATGATATGAATAAATGAGGGGATGATTCTTCCAAGCTTGGAGGTAACATCAATAAGCAAGATCCTTTAACCATTCATGGAGGGCCAATGACAAGAGCTAAATCTTTTGGATTAAAGAAGCATTAACTTGCTTACTTGCAAACATTTGGAAGGAGTAAGCTCACTTAAATTCTACCAAGGGTCTATGCATGCAAGGAGAGCTTAAAATTGTTAACATGATTCAAGCATGTTCAAATTGGAAGACAATGATCTAACCCACATTGTTTGAATCAATCCAACCTATTGAAGAATAAAAAACCAATCAGCCTTGATTATGTGTGTTTGGATCTTAGGCTGTTATTTGGTGTTATTTTGAACATTAGGAAGTTGGGCTTGGTTCATTTGTTGTGTGAATTCAACATGCTAGAATAAATATTCATGGCTTAGTTGTCAAGTTGTGGGGCTATCATTAAATGAGCTGTTACGATTTGTATTAAAATAGAATTAAATGTTATGTCTTAGCCTTTGTTCTATATAAACATGGCTTCTCTTTGTAAAAGCATGATTTGATGAATATAAAACATTTGATTTTTTTTCTTGAGAGTTTTGTTTAAAGTTCTTGCTTTAACTTTAGAAGTTATCAAACTAATTTAGTTTCTAGTGTTCAACACCGAAAATGTTTTTCTTTTTAACTTATCAAAATTGATATGTTTGTGGCATTTTTGATGATTCAAAGTGTTCTAATTATTTTTATCATCATTCGTTTGATAGATCGATTGGAATAGTTTGTTTTATACCTTCAAACCTAAACTATCCTGCTTTCCATCAAATATAGAGGGTGTTAATTTGCATTCCATATGTATCTTAGTTCTTTAACACACCAATAGCCATTTGGATTATTCTTCCCTTGAAAAGGATGAATCTTCATTTTAATGTGCCTGTATTTCGGTCCACATTATCAAAATGTCCTCTCCTATTTTTACCTTTTAGGATTGTATCTTCACCATGTTCATTATTTTTACTTTGCAAACTAAGTGTTTTGTACAACAAATGTTTCTCCTCTAGCATATTCAACATCACTAGCATCTTTAATGGTGGCATATCATTATCAACATCCTCTCTCTCACTTTCAGATTCATCAGCCCCGTCCCACATAATCGTTACCCTTTTATTAGGACATTCACATGCCAAATGACCATGTCCCAAGCACTTAAAACCCTGAATTTCTCTAGTTTGAGTAGTTTGATTCTCACCTTTACCCTTGTTGTCTATTTCATTTTTATTCTTCAAATTTAGGCTTAACAAAAGGTTTGTCATTGTTTTTACTCCAATTCAGTTTCCAAGAAGAAGAAGAAACTGAATAAGGTTTAGAATCATACTTTTATCCTTGCGTTTGAGCTGCCTTTCAATTTTCACGGCCATATTTTCCATGTTTTCAATCTCCACATAGTATTGTAATTCCACAAGATCAACAATGTTCTTGTTCAAGTCACTCAATAACCTAACCATGGTTGCCTTATGAACTTTCTCCATATTAGCCCTTATCATGGCTATCTTCATCTCATTGTGATATTCTTCCACACTCATGGAACCTTGTTCAAAGTTTGTAAATGCTGCTACAAATCCCTATAATAGTGGATAGGGATAAATCTCTTTCTCATGAATTGTTTCATGTCCAGTCATGTCTCCACATATCTTTCACCATTTCTACATCTCCTTTTACACAATTAATCCCACCAAACAGTAGCATAATCATAAAATTCCAGTGGCTAATTTTACCTTGTTTTCTTAGAATAATTATAGCACTCAAAGTGTTTCCCACTCCAAATAGGCATCTTCATTTTAATGCTAACTATATTTCGCTCCACATTATCAAAATTTCCTTTTTTATTTTTTCTTTTAGGATTAACGTCTTGACCAACAATGGTAGCTTGGTTATCAGTTCCACCATAATAATCATTATGGACAAAGGTTGGTTGCCTTCCTTGTCACATCTCAACTTGCAAATTGGCAAATGCAGCATCATGTTTTTCTAAATGATCTCTTACATCTCCCATCATTTTGAACATTCTTTCAAATGGTTCCTGCGTAGCTTAAATTACTTAATAATTTCATAAAGGACTCACTACTTTGTCTTTTTTGGGCATATCTTAAACTTAGAAAAAAATTGGAACATCCTCACACACTCCCTTATATGTTTCACTCAATTAATAGATCATTCCACTCGTGTTTCACACTTTATATTACTTTTCATGGTGCTAGTATCACCTCTATTGTCTTTTACCAATCTTGATTTGTTTATGGGGATTATAGCAATTCAATGGAGTGACATCTAAGAAAAAATAATAAAAGGTAGGCCAATTTAAAGTGGTACAAACTCTATCAATGGTTAGAACTCAATTTCTATAAAAAAATTTATAATTAGTAATAAACAAACATTAACAATAATTGAAATTGAAGAAAGAACAAAACAGATAGCTACCGTTCTAGTAGAGAAGAAGAAGAAATCCTCAATTTAGCAACTATACACCCCAATAACTAATGAACTAAGATACATATGGAATGTAAATTAACGCCCTCCACAATTCATGGAAAGCTGGATCGTTCAAGTTTGAAGGTAAGATACAAACTATTCCAATCACTTTTAACACATGAATTATGATAAAATAATTAGAATAGCACTTTGAATCTTCCAAAATGCTACAAACTTATCAAGTTTGATAAATTAAAAATAAAACAAAGATTTTAGGTTTTTAATGCCACAAACTAAATTAGTTTGATAAGTTCCAAAGTTAATATAAGAACTTTAAACAAAAATCTCACCAAAAAAACTCAGATGTTGTATATTCATCAAATCATGCCTTTACAAAGAGAATCAGCCTTGCTTATATAGAAAAACCACCAAGACACAACATTCAATTCTAATTTAATAAAAATTGTAGCTGCCCATTTAATGATAACCCCATAACTTGACAACTGTTGTAACTTTCCATTTAATGACAGCCCTACAACTTGACAACTAAGCCATAAAAATTGGTTTTAAATAGTTAGCCTTGTAACTCCTTATTCTAATTAAGAGACAATAAAACTCACATTTAACAAAATTGAAAGCCTAATTATAGCATGCTAAATTAATCCAGCAAATAAACCAAGTCAAACTTACTAAGTTTCAAAATAACATAAAATAATAGCCCAAGATCCAAACATATATAATCAAGACTAATTGGCATTTTATTTTTCAATGGGTTGGTTTAATTCAAACAATGTGGGTTGGATCATTGTCTTCGTGATTTGAACATGTTTGAATCATGTTAATAATTTTAAGCTCCCTTTGCATACAAAGACCCTTGATAGAATTTAAGTGAGCTTGTTCCTTCCAAACGTCTTCAAGTAATCAAGTTAATGCTTATTTTGTCCTTTTACATTTAGCTTTTGTCATTGGCCCTCCATGAATGGTTAAAGGATCTTGCTTCTTGATATTACCTCAAAGCTTAGTCGAATCGTCCCCTTGTTGAATCATATCACATGAATGGAGTGAAGAATGTAAACATGTGAGTTAGTGCAAAAATGGCCAAAGAAAACCAACAAAATGCACCAAGAGGATCTTATCTTAGACCAAGCATAGATTACGGGGATTCAAATGAAAAAAGATGAGATGATGGATCAAATTAATTATTTGACTCAAGTTGTGGACATATTGATTGTTTAGGCCACCCCATGTTGTTGATTTTAAATCATAACTCAAACAAGAAATCTCATGATTTCATAAGCATACAAGATCCTACGCATGTCACTAAGAAAGGTAGGATGATATACTAATTTGAAATGCAGTGGAATAACTCCTTGTAAGCTTGATGTTTTGCCTACCTTGTGGAGATCCACTGTGCCTTCTCCTTCTTCTCTAACTTGTCATGGTTGGAATGGATGGAGTAGACAAATCTCGTCACAACGCACTAAGGATGGAAGAATTGCTAACTTGTGAAAGTAGAAATCCTTATGGTTCACCCATAATGCTCTTAATAAGCTTAGCAACTATTTTATGGGAGGGTGCTTCAACGCATGAAGACTTGAAAGATGGGAGTGTTTTCGACTCAAAGATGGGGAGAAGAGTATATTATTCGGTCAAAGAAAGAAAACTCACTCAAAGAAACTACAAAATTCTCTATTATAGGCCACTAAAAGGTGCCTTTGAAGAGTCACGACTCTTCCAAAAGTTACTTCTTTTGGTAAAACATCATGACCAAGGGACACATCCTTTGGCAAGGAGTCATGTATCTTCACTTAAATTCATGATGGTACATTCATGACCATTCATTCTTATACATGAACCCCTTTTTGGTCGAATGGTCACAACCATTGGCCAAAACAACACATCCTTTCATCGAAAGTACACATACCTTGGCGAAAGAGTGTTATGTATGTTCATTCTAAGGCAAGGTACATGATGAATCTTCCCCATTGGCCGAATTTAACCTCTTGGCCGAATTCATCCTTTCTTAGCCATATTCATGTATCCATGTGGAGACAATGAACTTGCACTCTAAGTGCATGCATAGGAAGATGCAGTATGGCGCGCTACATCTTATGGTATATACTAGTGTCCATTGTACACTCAAGCACACTAGATTCCTTCATCTAGCACCACCAATTTCGCCCATTAAGCTTTGGGTTTCAACTTCAACTCATGCTCCTTAATTAACTCTTCTAGCTTAACTAGTGTGTACACATTTATAGCTAGCTTCAATTCCTAAGAACCAAAGATGAGCTTGGGTAATCTCAATTGAGTCCAATTGAGCTTATCCCCAGCTTTCTAACTATTAACTAATTTTAATGAGCTCCCAGGAGCTCACCTTAAGCTTGATTTAGACACTTGAGCTGAAGGAAAGTCATGTCAACCCACGTATAGCTTACATAAGCTTCATTAAGCTCCCTTAAGCTGAGGGTTAGCTCCTTACATGAAACCTTGCACTTTTAAATATATCTTGGTGCGTCAAATGGAATTTGTATCATTTAAGCTATAAAATTCCAACCAGCTCCCACTCGTACAAAGATATATTTAAAAAGAAAATATGCTCCCACTCAAACAAAACATACTCAACAAGTGAGCATACAAAACTGAAAACAAATAGTAGTTAAAGCACATAATTTGGAGTTGTGGTTGTGACCTTAGGCATGTAAACAAAATCTCTTTACATTGGGGTTGTTAGGCCCACAATGAAAGATTGTCACTCTCCTGACATTTGAACAAGTCAAACTTACTTGAACAAATCAAGTTATGCCTCTCAAACCCCAAGACATTTTGATATTTAATCACATTCAGTCTCCTTTGTGAGTTTTAACTTATAAAACTCATGAATGTATTAAACCTTAAGTACAGTTGGTTTCCTTCTCACATCACACTCAATATTTCATATTGTCCAAAACAATTTGTGGCTCTAAGATTGAATAATTTGATTGTGTATCATTTATAGTGCGTAACATATGCTATCATAGTTATGCAACTCATGCAATTATACTTATGTAGGCAACTTATGCATTCATTTCTTTCCTTAAGCTTTGAACTACTAGAAAATTTAAGAAAACATGATCATCTAAAAGGAGGATACTCCAGTCCCATTTCTTTTGAGACCTTCGACAACCAATTAAGAAGACCATAATACATGTGTGAAACAAGAAGGAGAAAATTACACCAACATTTCATAATCTACAAAGACTAATTGCCTTTACATGTTTAGCAAAATGAAATGGTGGCAATGGCTTAGTCATAGGGTCAGCCACCATTAGGTCTATAGATATGTACTCTAACTTAATTTCTCCCACTTCTATTGCATCTCTAACAAAATGATACTTCATACTAATGTGCTTAGTCTTTGCATGATACTTAAGGTCGTTAGTGTAAGCCAAAGCTGCCATACTATCACAATAGATAGTTATGGGCCTTTCCAAAGGCACAATTGACCCTAAGTGCTTAACAAAATTTCCAAGCCACCAGGCCTTTTGCACAACTGAGGCACTGGCAACAAATTCAGCCTCCTTTGTTGACAATGCTATGCAAGTTTGTTTCTTGCTTGTCCAAGACATAGCCCCATTATTTAGCATGAAGACATAGCAACGAATATTTGCACAAATCACGATCACCACCAAATTCAGCATCAGTGTAGCCATGCAAACCAAGATTCTCTCCTTGGTAGCATAGCCAATAGTGGTGGAGAACCATGGGCATGTGAAAGATAAGAAGAGAAGTATACATGGTGTGATCAACCTTAAGGAAGCCTAGGATATGAATTGCATGGACATGAGCTTGCAAAAGGAGTCTTAGGAGCTAAAATTGGATCATATTTGAAGTCTGAATGTGTAAGGCAAGGGCTGAACGAAATTCTCATATCAAAGGCACAACATTCAAGCCTAATGTTCCTAAGCAATGAAGCAAGCATTGAATTGTTCGATCCAAGACATTCAACAAATAGGGCCCATGTTGTTGAGTCAGATTTGATCTTATAAAGGTCCAAGATGCATTGTCTTACTCCTTGAAGCTCAACATGAAGTGTCCAAAGGCCCACATGAAGTCCAATTAGGAGAACTCGCTTAAAATACCATGTGATAACCATGTGCCACTTAAAAATAAGGAGAAGGACGTGATCTATAACGTCCAATATGTTCAAATCATGTCTTAATTAGTTTCCTTTTTGTTTTCCTTGAAATAAGGTCATCTAGTCAACACCTTTCTAAGTTTATTTTGTTTCCTTTTAGGATTGATTTATTTCCTTTTATTTATTTTCTTCTTTAGGACATTAAGTTAGGAAGTTTTCCTATAAATAGGCACCCTCTATGTACTTTGAAAGGGGTTTTTTGATTCAAAAATAAGATTGAGTATTATTGAAAGCATTCTTGCTTTCTTTTTATTCTTTGAGAATACTTGACTTATCGAAGGAGTGATCTTCCTTTGTGGCATCCCTAGGTTAGAGTTCTAAGAGACAAGTTCTCTTAGGGTCTTTTCATTGACCAACATTCTTGCTAGGGTTCTAAGAGACAAGTTCTCTTAGGGTTCTTTCCATTTACCAACATTCTTCTAACCCCTTTTCTTTTTGTGTTCTATTTCTATATTTTCAATTTTGTTTCTTGTGCTTCTATGTGTGTTTGATTCTAGTTGTTCCTGGGCATGAATTCTTATTGAAGGTTATCTAGGACAAGTTTCTATTGGGTGGTCTCGCATCAAATAGTCCTTTGTACCCTTGAGATACCTAAAGATCCTTTTCACACACTTCCAATGCTCAATTCCAAGGTTAGAACAATATCTTGCCAGTAGACCTACAGCTTGGCTAATGTTAGGCCATGTACACAACATGGTATACATTAGGCTTCCAATGAAACTTAGGTATAGGACCTTTTTCATTTCCTCCTTTTCATCAGTACTACAAGGACACAAATCTTGCCCAAGCTTGCAACCATATGTAAGTGGTGTACTCATTGGTTTTGAGTTTGTCAAGTTGAACCTTGCAAGAATCTTATGAATATAAGGCTCTTGAGACAAGGCCAACATCTTAGCTTTCCTATCTCTTAGGATCTTAACATCAAGGATATAGGCAGCTTCTCCCATATCCTTCATGTCGAAGGTGGAAGATAACCATTATTTCATGGTTTTCAACAAACTCAGCCCATTACTTGCTATTAATATGTCGTCCACATATAGAGTCATAATGACAAATTTGGACCCAGAAGTGTACACATAAACACAATTGTCTTCATGAATCATCACAAAATCAAAGTTTGTTATTGCATAATGAAACTTCAAGTACCACTATCTTGAAGCTTGCTTAAGACCTTATATAGACTTCTTAAGTCTACATACTTTGTGCCTTGACCCTTTTCAACAAAACCCTCTAATTGTTGCATGTAAGTCTCCTCTCTCAAATCACCATTGAGAAAGACAGTCTTTACATCTATTTGATGCAATTACAAGTCCAAATAAGCCACAATAGCAAGTAATAATATAATGGAATTGAATTTCACAATAGGAGAGAAGATATTCTTAAAATCGATATCCTCCTTCTGTGTGAATCCCTTGGCCACCAAACGAGCCTTGTACTTTTCAATAGTACCATCAGAATTCAATTTTATCTTGAGAACCTACTTGTTCCTAATAACCCTTTGACCAAGAGGTAATTCAGCTAAGTCCCAAACCTATATTAGATGCATCAAATTCATCTCATCATGTATTGTCATTAGCCACTTCTCTTTGTGAACACCTTCAAGAGCTTCTTGCACATTACTTGGTTCATCAATCTCATATGACACCAAGTTTGCCTCACTTCCATCCAAAATACACCATTCATTTGGTCCAAATTGCCTATTTGAATGTCTCAAATTAGGCATGGGAGGAGGCTCATCATGATCTTGCCCTGTAGCTTGATCATGTGATTCTTGAACTCCCTCAACTCCCTCTTGAACTTGTTCATCAAGAACTTCTTCTTGTTGTTCATTAACAAGTGGGGATGCAGGAGGCACTTGAACAGCCTCTTGTTGAGGAACTTCCACCACGGAATGTGTAATCAATGGTGCTTCCAAAATACTAGACTGACCTTACACAAAGGTCTCAACCAGTGCATCTAAATCACAACATCCACTAACTTTAGGGAACTCATCCTTAATAAAGTTGGCATTTCTTGGTTCAAAGACATTTCCAATCTTATGACTTACATCCAAGAACACATTACCCTTAGAATGCTTAGAATAACTAAGGAAGGCACACTTCCTCCCTCTAAGTCCTAATTTTCCAAGAGGGTGATCTGTAGCATGTAAATAAGGTACACATCCCTAAGGACGAAGATAGCTTAAGTTAGGGGTTTTCTTCAACCATAACTCATATGGCATAGAATTAACAGACTTAGAGGGCACTCTATTTAAAATATATGTTGCACTAAGCAATGCATCGGCCAAATAGGCAACATCCAAGTTGGCCTTATCCATTATAGATCCCACCATATCTATAAGAGTCCTATTCTTCCTTTCGACTACTCCATTTTTTTGTGGAGTCCAAGGAAGTGTGAGTTGCCTCACAATGCCCTTTTGGTCACAAAATGCCTTAAAATCATTTGACATGTACTCACCACCAAAATCAATCCTCAATGATTTGATCTTCTTACCCAATTGATTCTCCACTAAGTGTAAATATGTTTCAAAGAACTTCAATGCTTCACACTTGTGCTTTAGTAAGAACACACCAGTAAATCGAGTACAATCATCAATGAATGTGATAAAGTATCTAAACCCAAGTCTAGATACAATTCTCATTGGTCCACAAAGTTCAGAGTGAACTAATTGTAAAGCTTCTTGACTTCTAGTTGCCTTGCTAAAAGGCCTTCTTGTGGCCTTGCCAATAAGACATGATTGGCAACTTGTTATAGAGACCTTGGACAATGATCCAAGTAAGCCATGTGTGGCCAACTTAGTCATACTTTCTTGTCCAATATGTCCCAAATGCTCATGCCAAGTCATCTCAGTAGTAACCTCAGTTATATAGCAACTAGAAGTAGCAACACTCATGTTCAATTTAAACAACCCATTGTTTACTAAACAAGAACACACCACTACATTAGCTTTAATAATATCCATAGATTTATTAAAGAAATTCAAGCAATATTCAAACTTTAACAAGGAGCATAAAAAACCAAGTTTCTACAAAACGTAGGTACATAGAGAACATTGACAGGATGTCGTTTAGTCCTACAAATTAAACCTTGAAACTCTACACAGGTAGTATAGGCAAGTAAGGTATCGATCCCACAGAGAACTATAAAATAAGCACTAATTTTCTTTTCAAGCAAGCAAAAGTGTTTAAAAGCAAGAATACAAGTGAATTAACTAGATGCAAAACTAAGCTAAAAATAAGAGAACAAGTCATAAAAAGAAAATGCACACACTCACACAATTCTTGGGGGGTTTTATGCGAAGAAAAAAATTAAAATCAAAAGTTAGATTAAAGAGAGCAATTCAACAATTTCAAGAAAATCAAGATTTATCAAGATTCAATTGCAAAAGAGTTCACCAATAGACACCTAGTAAATTCAATCATAGGACACAAAGATGATTCAATTGTTATATGTGTGATTAAGGACATCAATCTGGTCTAGTTTATCTCCAAAACTCGAATGCAAGATAAGTCTTTGACTTCAAAGACTTGACCAAAACTCGAATGCATCAAGAATCAAAGTAAAGCATTAAGATCAATGGTTTAATGTCTTAATTCTA
>JANQBM010201663.1:0-22976 GCA_025594535.1 Erythroxylum domingense | reverse complement strand
GATCTTCCAAAAATAACCCTACAAGAACAAGTTCTTCCAATTTCAATTAACACCATATGCTTTCTAATTTAATCTCAGTTTCTCCATTTAATCCATCAATCTTAAAAAAAATTCTACCCCCAAAAACATTATAATTTACTCTTAATTGCAACAAAATAATAAAATTAATCCCCAACATATAGCAAGAAGAAAATCGGTCCAACAGACTAACCTTGGGATCTTGTGTGAGGATACCTAGGATTAACGAACTTAGTTTTTGGCTTCTTGAATTTAACAACTTTTATTTCGAATTATCTATAAACCTAGTGGGTGACTCGGATTTAGAAGAGAAGGGAATTACCATGAACATTGGGTTTGACTCGCTTTAGTGAAGTAATTCCGAGATCAATCCACTATTATAATTTTTTGAGTCGAATCCAATTGAAATCTGATACCTTAACCGATTTCTATAATTGATTAAATCTAGTCATTTTAATTCATACCTTTCATTTTCATATTTCCTTGATTTGCTTACTTTAATTTATTTTATTTTCAAATCAATCAATTCTTGATCGTCCGAGTAATTTTTTATCATTTAATTTAATTTTCATGTGTGTTAGAATTCCCTTGGGTACGATATCTGATTCTTACCGTTTTATATTACTTGTCGACAAGTTGCGCTTGCCTGTAGTTAGTCTAGGTAGAATTTAATTTATATTGTTTTGTTTAGACCGCAACAAGCTCATACTTCCTACATTACAAATTATCAAATTCAGTCAATGATCTAAGAGGGTGTATTTACTTGGTTTTATTAATTTGATACCATATGTCCTTCTAAATTATGGGTGTGTTCATAATTGTATAACTCTGTAAGACTTTAAATGTCTTTTGCTTTGTACTTGCCTATCTTTATATTCTGAGCCCATGTTTATATATACATTCACTCCAAATTTCAAAGATCACGTGATTTTTAAATACAAGGGTAAATACACCATAAACCTAAATTTTAGAACTATAAAATGCATAATTAAAAGGCAAAGCAAAAGAAGGAAGCTCAAGAGGCACAATTGGATAACCTAGAATAGCAAAAAGAATTAAGAACAAGAAAATAGATGTAGTTGGAGTGGCTTTCCATCTATTTAAAGTGAATTTCATGAAGATTAAAAAGGATTTCATCATGCTTCTTTTGATTTTCTATTTTTCCTTTAGTTTTGATTCTATGAATTTCATTATATGGAACTAAATCATTATGATACCTAGATAAGATGAACCCTAGGATGGATTGCATAGTGTTTTTAATCTAATTCAATTTATTCTTCAATTTCTTGGAGATTCGATTAAGTATTGTTTATTATTCTTAAATTAATATTGCTAATATGTTAATTCATATTTCAAATTATGCAACTGAGATTATGAAATCCGTTGCATGAATTGATCTACCATAATTGAAAAGAATTACATATAATTTAAAAGATAAGTTGACATAAATATTCTGGATTAGGGTCAAACCTAATTAGAGGAATTCATAAATCAGTTAATAAAATTCTAAGGGTTTTAATTAAAAAGAGATGTTGATTGATCAATTAGGATTAATTATTAACAATCTTTAGAAAGATAATCACATAATCAAGGAATTTTCATGGTTTAATGAACTTTATATTAAACTTGATGTTTGAAGTCTTATTTATATAAGAAATCCTAAGAGAAATTGCAATATGGGTAATATTGCCTTTATTGATCGCTTTTTAGTTCAATCTTAACTAGTTAATTTAATTTATTTTATTTTATTTTATTATTTTATAATTGAATTTGATTAATCATCATCACCATAATTTATTAGACTAGATAATAAAAAGTGATTAGTATTAGTAATTCTAGTTTTTATGGAATCGATCCATATTCAGCAGTTCTAACTACATCTACACCATGTGCTTACAGTAAAACATTCAAGCAATTATTTAGAATAACAATAGACTTTATCAAAAAGTTTGGAAAAGCTATAAACTTGATGCTAACAATTGTTAGGTGGTGCAAGAAGTGCATGATGTCATTAGCAAATGATATTATCTTAATGATAAGTTATTTGTTGGCAAAGGTGGTAAACTATATGTTTTTAGAATTATGGATTTCATAAGGTACTTATGTGAGAATCAAATGACGCATAATGGATAGGACATTTGAGAAGAGAATGGATGATGACACTGTTATTATTTAGCCTCATATGGAGTGGGACATTGAAGCCTACTATCAAACATGTTTGGTATGCCAAAAAGACAAAGCGGTAAGACAAAAGCAAGTTGGATTATTAAAACATCTTTCTGTTATAAAGAAAATAAACATATCAATGCCTATAGACTTTGTTACGGGATTTTTGAAGGTTGATAGCAAGACCTCAGTGCTAATTCTAGTGGATCACTTCACCAAATATAATGTATTTGTTGCTACTCTAATAGTTTGTTTAATAGAAATATCAACTAAGTTGTTCTATCAAAATATTGTGAAACACTTACTTTTCTAACATATTTGGTAAGTAATCAAGGCCCTTTATATATTAAAAAATTTTGGATTTCATAGTTTAACATGATAGGGGTTGAACTAAAGTAGTAGAAGATAATGATTGAAGAGCATATCGAAAAATAGGTCAAAACACTAATAACAAATAATAGGCTAGAATTTTGTTATGAGACACTCTTTTGATAGTAAGAAAGGTATAATGACGTGTTGTATTGTATTTCATATACTATAGCATGATGAATTTACAATATAGATGAACCAAGAACTCATACAGCATGCTCCATACATGTAATTAAATATTAAACTATCCAAGTAATTTTGGGTTGAATCAATTAACTCTGTTGCTTACGTAGTAAATATATAAATATATCTCTATAAAGTGCAATAGATTTTAAGACTCCTCAAGAAGTATGGTAAAGTACTCCCTTTGATTATTATGGCTTAAGGATATTTGGTTGCTCTACATATGCTTATGTTAATGATAGTAAAATAAAGCCTAGAGGAATAATGTATATTTTTCTAGAGTATGCTACTAGAGTTAAAGGGTATAGATTATGATGTATTAAAAATGATAAAACTATAAGATTTTTTATTGGTAGAGATGTTACCTTTGATGAATCTATTATGTTTGGTAAAAAAGAGAATTTTGGTAATCTTGTAGGTTAAAAGGATTAAGGTGATAACCAGAAGGTAGAGTTTAAAATTGAAATTCCAAATGGAACAGTGCAAAATTAGTTCATAGAGATGCAGGAGGCACAATCACATATTATAACAACGAGGATAAAGAGAGAAATCAACAAACATACAATAAGAATCACATAAAGTATGTTCCTTACTCAAATGCAATTAAAAGTATAATGTATGTTTGCTAAGAAAGTTTATAAGTAATCCTAGAAAACCTCCTTTAGAAGTTATTAAGTGGATTATGTAGTACTTAAGAGGTATGAACAAAATGTTCCTGGTTTAAGGTTTAAGTGATTTAAATAAAGGTATTTTTGGCTATACAAATTTTAATTATAGTAGAGATCTCCTAAAAAGGAGATCATTGACATGTTATATCTTTACCATCTTTTGATGTGCATTCAGTTAGAAAGATAAAGAAAGAAGCAAGATTTATCTCGTATACTGACCATAAAAGGGAAGGATAGATGTAACACTTTAGTTGACAGTTATGTTGTCTATAATAGAAGAAGAATTCACGTCTTTGATGGAAATGGTTAAAGAAGGAATATGGTTGCATAATCATACTAGTATTTTGGAGGTGGAAGTTTAGGACTTTATTATTTACTATAGTAGTTAAAGTGCACTATGTTTGGCTAAAAATTATTTATAAAATGAAAGATCAAAGAATATCAATATCATATTGAATTTTATTCAAGATGAAGTCAAGGATAAAGTATTTCCTATGTAAAAAACAGCCACAATTATGAATCTGAAATATATGTTAACAAATTAGTTACTTATAGAGAAGTTCAAGCATAGCTTTCACTAAGTGAATGTTTGCATAGCTTGAACCCATTCAAAGGCTTGTATAGTAGGGAGCGGATATTGGTTAGACATTTCAGAATTTAAATCAAGGTGGAGAACTATGAGAAATGCTTTTAATTTGATGAATAGTAGTACTACACAACTAATTGACAATAGACAATGATATAGAACTAGCACTAGTTTCATTATAGATAGACAACCTTGAGAAGCAAAAGTTAATCATCTTATAGGGTGGAAAGTGGACTGATGCCAAATTAGTTGAATTGGAATCGATATCAAACTTATGATATAGTTGTTAAGGATAAACTAAAATAGAGATTTAAAATCCTTATACTCTTATGGAAACAAAGTTTCATTATAGTTAGACTTCTTACATGTAACAATAGTATATAAATAACTCTTTATGGTTATGTAAGTAAGAGTTTTGGATATACTTCTTATAGTGTCTTTATCATGGTAATAAAAGAGCCTTTCTTTTTTGCACATAGATGTAGGTTACATAAATTTATCAAAATATGTAATTCTTGTAGTATTTACTTCCTTATCTTCTTCTTATATTGATTATATTAGTAGGAAAGTTTATGTTTGTAGGAAAGTAAAATAATAACTTTAGTTTTAATTTACCTTTCTCTTATTTCCTACAATCTCATAACCATTTTATTTTTCTCTATAATCACTTCATTTTTTCTTTTAGAAACACTATTTTTTACACTTGATCCATGATAACACCATTTTGTTATGGCTGCTACACTTTGCATTAGGCTTGAATTTTATTCATACTATAATAGTAAGTGCTATCGATAACGTAATGGACCATTATTGCAATTTTAAAACCATGATCGCAATTGTAAGACAATTGCAAGTTATCTAACAAAAAGACCTCTTATCTGATCAATCCAATAAAGGATTAGTGTAATTAAAAATAAGACATAAAAAATAGAGAAATGCTTATGTTTACTAGCCAAACACACTTAATCATCACTTCAAACACTTAACTAGTATATAAGAACATAATACTTAAAAAGAGCGATTCAATGTTAAGAAGTTATTAAGACATGCTTTATCCTTATTGTAAAGTAAAAAGGTTAAGAAACAACATATAAAAACCTTTCCAATATGACTCTACTAATTGAAACTTCGCTATTTTTTACAATCGAAACTTCTCGAATGACTCTAACATAACATTTTCATATCATTTTCCATAGCCTTGCAAGCTAAATTTCTTTATAAAAAAAAGCAAAAGAGTTTGCAGTAGTCATTAATGTAAAATTGAACAAAAAAATGTAATAGTTGTAAGATTCCCTTATTAGAAGGTTACAATTAAGAACTTTATGAATATTCCTATCATTATTGATCCCAGTAACATATCAAAATATGATGCCATTATGACAACCTTAACTCTAAGGAATCAGTTAACAAAAAAAGAGCTAATAGTAACACAACACTTTAAAGAGATTAGTACTTATAAAATAATACCCTTAGGAGATAGTAGTTCATAAGAGGAAAGAATGAAGAATAACACCTTCTAATCCTATTAGATGAGTCTACTCAAGTTGTTTTGAATCTCTTATTAGACATTACTCTACCTAATATAGAAAATTAGCAGGAGGAGGAGTTTCAGCCTGACAATAGATGAAGTAGGGTAGAAAAAAAGTTCTAAAGGACCTAAACTCAAAAATTCCCTCCTATAACAATCATCTCGTAAAACTTAAGAGGGACAAATAATCCTTTTAAACAATAAATACTTAAAGATTTTATCCTATAAAATAAGTTTGTTGTTATAGGCATCATGGAAACCAAATTGAACTAGGAAAATTTCTCCAACTAAAGGCTTTTTGGTAAGAATTAACTGATTTTTTGAATTACCATTATCACCATTTTGGAAGAATCATAGTGGCCTATAACACTAAACTAATTAAGTCCCAAGTTATTTGGTCCTCATACTAATTTATTCATTTAAAGGTCATTTTTCCTAAGGGAAGATACAAAATAAATGTTGAATTTAGTATATGGGTCAAACTTCTCTTTCCAAAAGAACCTCCTATAGGATAAACTTCAGGATATACGTAGGCAAATCAAAGATTCTTGGGGATTTTAATAATACTCTTTTCCCTTCTAAAGTTGAAGCGAATATCTCTCTGAAAAACATCACTTCAAATTTTCAAATGTATAGGAAGGATTGGTGTAATAGACTTGAAATTTGAAGGTCCTATATTCACTAAGAGTAAGAAGCAAAACTCTAGATGGCATATCCACAAAGACTTAACAAAGTGATGGTTAGTGGAAATTAGTTAACTAAATTCCTACAGAGTAAAGCATTAGTTCTTCAATCCTCATTCTTGTATCACTCCTTAATTAAGGTGCAAATTTTTTTGAATGCGTAGGAAGACATTATCCCTTAACATTTAATAATTTTGTAGTTGAAACTGAGGAATTTTATGATGCAATTGCTAAGGGATTCTTATAAAATGAATATATACAAAGCCTATATTTGTGTGTGGAAGTTTGGAATGATTAAAAAAAAGCCAAAGATGCTAAAGATCTAAAACTAGAGTAAAACCATAATTGATAATATTAAGCATACAATGATGAGGCTTAGCAAGATTTAGGAGGAAATGTATAACCTCCTAAAAGACCAAGCTTTTATCCTTAAGGAAAAGGAAGCTCTTATTGACTATATTAAAGTAATAGCAGCTTATAACTCTTTAATCTAAGAAAGATACAGAGTTTAATGAATCAAAGATAGGGATAAAATTCTAAATTCTTCTATAATTTAGTTCTTGTAAGGAAGAATATAAATAGTTTTGATTCAATATTCAATCAAGATGAACTACTTATAATTGACCAAGATGAATTAAAAGTGGAAGCAACTTCCTTCTTCAAAGTCATCTTTGGTACTGTATCACAAACATCTTCTTTTGTATCTATTTTAAAGACCTTCATCCACAATTAGTTTCGTAACGAAGATATTGATCTTTTGATCAAACTTATGCATGTTTAAGAAATTGTAAGTAGTGTCTTTAAGATGAGACCTACTATAGCATTAAGGCCAAGTATAGATATTTCTATCAAAAATCCTAGCCTTTATTTGGATTTATAGTGATTGATGTTATCCAGGAGTTATTTGTATAAGGTCAAATCCTTAAGGAAGTTAACAAAACTTTCCTTTTTTTGATCCGTAAAATACCTAAACTAAGATCCTTTATTGATTTTAGACTCATTTCTTGATGTAATTTTTTATACAAAACTATCTCCAAGGTTACTGCTTCCAAGTTGAAATAGGATTTTAAGGCACTAATTCGTGATTCCTAAAGAGTCTTCATAGATGGGAGAATGATTGGAAATAACATCCTAGTCACCTAAGAGCTTCTCAAAGGCTACTTTAGGAAGAGGGAACCTAAAAAATGAGGGATTAAAATCAATTTCCCAATGGCATTTCACATAATAAGTTGGGAATTCATCATTCACCTAATAGAAGCTTTTAATTTCCATAAGAAATCAGGAATTGGAAACTATACTTCTTCACGACTTCCTTCAGTGTTCTTATACTCACATCTTCTCTAGTTAAAGAGGATTAAAAAAAGGAAAATAGAAAATGAAAACTTTTATATGATGAGTTTAATTTTGAAAAAGAATTTCAAAATAGTATTTAAGAAAAATTAAACTTGTGCTTTACGAAATGTTATTTAAATACCAATTTGTTATGATGCATAAATGAATTGTTATAATAAGTATTTTATCATTAGCTTTATTACTGCATGGGAATATTTCAGTTATATTATTATGAAAATTTTAAATTTTTAGCAAACTAGTTAACACTTACTGATCTCATTTAACTCACCCTTACTTTTATGTTTTTAAACAAATCATCCCAGGTATACGTACAGGTGCTGTAGTAATTGGGACTTCGCCGCAAGACTAGTTGTATTGTCAGGTGCTGCTGTGTTTGTCTTATCTTTCTTATGTATATGTTTTCTTGAAATTGGCTTATTTACTTGTATATATGTTGTAAAGTATATTTGAAAAGGGTTTTAAAGTGTGATCTTGTGAATATTATGAAATTGTAAACATCTTTTACTTAATAAACTACGAAGGCTTTGATCCTCAAAGACATTTTTAAAATGTTTAGAATTATATGTTTGTGATTGCTTGTGTTGTGGTCCTGAGGTCCCATTCCAAAAGTTGAGTCGTCATATTAAATATTAGAAGTTTTTAAAATGTGTTATGTAGGTTTTTGAAATTTGGGAATCTTAGAAAAGCAGTTGTTATGCTATTGAAATTTTCAATAAAATGATAGAAAGAAAAAAAAGTTCCCACTATTTTTGTGCTTTTAAAAGTTAAAGTATAAAAGGTTTTTAATAGTTGAACGACTTGACTTTGCGGGAACCCTTCAGTTGAGTTATATATCGATTGGAGGGCTACCGTGGGTCACTGGGAGAGCTCCACTCGAATTCTGAAAGGGGAACTCTGGGATGGGTCCTTTCAGGTTTTAACTAACCTTTCCATGCATGATTTTTCTAAATAATTCAATCCTTTTATAATACAATGTCTCAATTAGACATAGCACATCGAATTAATGTCTACTCTATTTTGAGTCCAATTATATTAGTTCTTCACTATTAGCTATCTATTCAATTAATAACATTTGTAAACTATTTTCAAAAAATAATTCAACCTTGGTCAAGGATTTCTTGAATAAATACTAATAAAAAATAACAGAACATTCCCCCTAATTGCTTTATGGTGATGAATCCTATCTTGATCACTAAACTACCTCTATATAGTTCATGTTATATCTAATGATTATTATATGAACAAACCATGATTAGAATAGGTCATAAGTAGTATCAAAACACAACAATCCCTATATAAGATAACTTTAGAGACCTCAAGTCAAAAAATCACTTATACAATCATCATAATAAGAATTTCCATAGACATGCAAGCAATGTTCCAAATGCATTTCTAATATTGGGTCAGTTCAGTGAACTTGTTCTCTAACAAGTACCCACGTGTTTGTTTAAGTATCTCCATACTTTAGTTTATGAGATCGACTACTTCCTTCATAAGGAAAAATAAAACATGTGCTAGTCTTTTTACATTCTATTAATGTCCAATCTTAATAGAACAATTTAGGGATCATACATAAATGTAATATAAATCTCATCATAATTTCATTTATAATGTATAATTATTTTATGGCCTTTATCATATACTTATAAACATATACAAGATAAAGAATGCCTTTAAATTTTGTTACTAAACTACAACCACTTAATTGGCTGTAGGAAATAAACCAACATACTACTTTATAAGTTTTTAATTAAAAAAATTACAATAATATTCCAAATGATAAGAGATCAGCACTATGTCTTCCATTTTTAGATGTATATGTAGAATGCCAAAGTATCTCATAAGCGTAATTTTAAACAACTAGTTATTATTGAGCAAGCCTAACTTGAAGACACAAATAATAATGGTAAGAATCTTCATGTTTCATTGCTTTATGAAACACTAGAGTAATACATATATGCATAATATTGCAAAAACAAAAAAGGACTTGCAATGTAATAAAATTATCTTAGAGAAAATAGGAAACATAAATAAACACCCTAACTGTCACCAGTTTGTTTTTTATAATTTAAAAGATATTATATTAATAATAGCAAAAACTACAAAAACCATATTACAATGAGGCGCTTAATATGTCCACAGTGTTGCAAAAAATAATCTATAAAACTAATTTACATGACACAAGTAATTATAACATCAAGGTAACTTGCATAGTAGGAGTAAATGCAGTTTGCGATCATCGCAGCTCGAACCCAGTTAATAATCATATCTACAATATGATATTATCTAGTTTCAATTCCTTTGTACAATTTCTTGTTTCTTTCCCTCCATATTGAGTAGATGGCAGAAGTGAATATCATTTTAATGAGCAACCAATTTGGCTTACCTTGCTTGGTGCACTTTATAATCATATGCAAAGTTTCTCCAAAATCAAAAGTATAGCGAGAAACTGGTAGAAATTACATCATCCTACTCTAAATTGCTTTAGTAAAACTATAATAAAAAAAATAAATGATTCCTGCTTTCTACCTCTTGTTTACAAAGAACACATACTGGATCATATATCTCAAACCATTTGTCTTTAATTCTTAGCCTATTCTTAATTACCAACCAAGAAAAGATTAAAGCTTTTGGGTTCAAAGAATTTTTCCATAAGATGTCATACTAAGGAAATACTTCATCATTGGTAACCGAGATCCTATGATAGGAACTTGTTTAATAATCACTGCCACTAGTTTGTTCATAACAGAAAACCTCTTTTAGTTATCAACCATTTTTACCTGATTAGATATTGGTCTTAACACTACAACAAACATACCCTTTCCCAACTATTTCTTTAGTGACGAAACGAAATTTGTCGTTAAAAGACAACATATTGTGACGTTAAAAGCATTTGTCACTAAAACTTACCATTTAGTGATGAAACCAAAATGTGTCGCACAAGGGAAAATCTTTAGCGACGTATGGAGAAAATTGTCGCCAAATGCTGAATATTTAGTGATGATTAAGAAAAATCATCACTAAATGTTGCACACTGGTGACGATTTCAGATATTCGTCACTAAATAATGCAATGGTGATGATTGTGAAAACGTCACCATAACATGTCAACCATTTCGAGACAAATCCCAGAAATCGTCACCAAAGGTTCTATATTTGGCAACAATATTCTAAAGCATCACCAAAAGGTTAATATTTGGTAATGAAATTTTCATTTCATCATAAAAGCTTATACATTCAGCAACAATTTTTTGTCATCATCGCTAAATGTCAAGCATTCAGTGACGATTTTTATAAATCGTCACCAAATGTTACACATATAGTGATTATTTCTAAACAACGTTGCTGAATGTTTACATTTGGTGACGATTTCTAAAAATCGTCACCAAATGATTGACATTTTCATAAATTATTAAACTTGCATTTTTATAATATATCATAATTAAGATATGTTTTATTGGAGATTTGTTTTGTATGTTTTCAACGTATTATTAAAAAGAACTCACAACATAATTTTAAGTGTTAAACAGTAGTATTAATTAATCATTAGTATTTACTAACATTGCAAAAATTAGTTATACAAATTTTAAATAATTTTATCAATATAATAATATGATATATGGAGTAGCACGAACTTTGAATTAGAAGTTACCTAATTCATACAGTCATAGAACCAGAACAATAACAGTCCACATTCAATAGTATGCAACTTAACCCTAAGTGGTAGATATGTTGTTTAACAAATTATTACAGATACAACAATAAATAAACTTTAAAGTTGAGTTCAGTTGATTGACTCGCTAACTGACAATGATATAATTATTTATTTAGATTCCAAGTAACATGAGAGTCAGTAAAGGTAAATGATTCCTCGTTGTTTAGATTCCTCAAAAGGGTCCTTGCACGTTCGAACGCACCAATTGGAATAGTAACAGTTGTTCCCTTAAGTGTAGGGTTTTTCACACCCTCTTGCAACAACATTTCCGCTATAGCTAAATTTGTAGAGGATGTAGTGAATAAGTCACTAGATTTAGTACCTAAAACACAATCAGTATAGAAGTTAGATATTGTCATATTAGTAAACTGTTAAATGAACTGAAATTGGAGTGACATGCATAAGTGCATGAGCAGACAAAGTATTTGGAATTGACGAATTTTCCAAAACTACCAATTTCCCTAATCCTTTACGAACTGTTGTGACATTGGTTCCACCTCCATAGCCATACATGTCATCTTCCAGACTCAAGGAAGCTTAAAACAATATGTAGTATAAACCATCAAATGTGAATATATATAATAGCTTCATAAAAGGAAATGAGATGTACATAATAAGGAAAGTGACGTTATTCGGATGATATTAAACATCTTGAAGCAGAAGATCAGCCATGGAAGGTAAACCATGATTAGTATATGAAGTGGAGATTTTTTCTGCATTGTTGGTTTTCTCAATAGGGACAATTTTTCCACATTCCTCCCAACGAAATGAATTAGGGCCATCCGGAACTAGTCTCCATGTCGACATTCCTTCATTAATAATGTTAAGAGGTAAATTCTATAAATTCGATTTAGAATAAAATGATGATATGTTTAACTTCAATTTCGAAAGGATTTTGGATTTTCCAAAAGCTTTGCAAAACCATGCACATGCAAATACCCGTGCGTTTCATAGGACTAAAGGAAAGCCAAAAGTCATAAGTGCCAAGCAGGATGCATTTAGATAAGTTCCTCAGTAGCCAAAATCTAGAAACAACTTGAGAAGATTTAGTAATAGTGAGGTTAACTAAACCGATTCGACTTTGAAAACTAGTTGAGCAAAATCCAAACTCTCCAACGACAATGTGCAAATAACATAACACAAAGAAATCAAACAAAAAATACAAAACACAAAGAAATCAACTTTAGCACCGCAAAAGACACTCTATGTATAGATCTACATAAAGACCGTCCAGATCTTCCCTAGAAGGATAAAAATCACAACTTTTCTATTTAACAATGGTAAAATACTTGTTTTCTTTCTCCCGTTGTCTCGAGAGCTAAATGTGAACGTCACAAGTAAATAGGAAAAAATCGATCAAAGAGATACTAAAACTTGTGACAAACCAAGATTGACAAACAAAGAGTCGATCTAGTCAGTAAAAGATATAGAAATGAAGACCACAAGTGAAAATACAACAGATAGTAAAAAAAGAAGTGACATGATTACAGACCATGTTTTGATCAAGTTAATGGCTTTGATAGGTCGATAAGCCATCAGAGATTGCTAGTTTTGGTAAGACTTGATGGAGACTACAAAGGAAGAATTAATCGAAAATAAAGGTAAATCTTTTGTAAGAACAATAAAAAAGTAAAGAAAATGCTAAGATTTTGGTGACGTTTTCTCAAATTTGTAGCAAAATTATACTTTTAGGTGACAAAAATAGCCTTCGTCGGAAAAGATAAAACAAACATTTTTTGCAACGATTTAACATATGGGTAGCAAAATATTGCACATTTTGCAATGATATAAGTGTTCCATAGCAAAAGTGTGGCATTTTACGACAGTTTCGTCGCAAAATATGGGAGATCGGAATAATATAACTATGTCGTTTTGTGCATTATTCCAAACGTATTGGCAACGGTTATCATTTATCGTAGCTAAAGGTTTTGTATTTTACGACGAATCTTATTTTCGTCGCTAAATGTTACAACGGTAAAAAAGAATTAGGTGGGGTGACGTCCTTTGTCATTAGACAAACAACGTCATCCCACCAAAGTAAAATCAAACCCGCAGCCCTTCCCCCTTCCCTCTCTGTCATTTCTGCATTTTCTCTCAAACAACTGAATATTCTCCCTTGTTTCTTCAATCCCCCTTCTACTGTTCTTCTTGATTTTCTGTTCTTATCTTCCCCCCATCTATCATCTCGTGGAGTTGAGCTCACCCTAGTAAGTTTTCTTTCATTTGTTGTGGGTTTGTTTTTTAATGTCTTAAAGACACCGAATCTAAAATTGATGTGGTTTCTTTGATTTCTTGAGTTGTTTGCATAGATTGAACTATGGCATTGTTGGGTTTCTGTTGAATTGTGTGAATGATGGTGAAGAAAGGGAGCAGAATGAATGAATAGTTGAAGAAACATGAGTTTTATGTTCTGCTTACAACGTGTTCATTTAAAGTCCTGTTCCAACATTCTATTTCATTTTTGTCTGAAATTTGATTTGTTTTGACATGTAATTTGTTTATGTTCAGGAAAGATGATCAATTATGATGAGGACAGAAAAGAAAGTGAAAAATTATTGAAAACATTACTCTATGCATTTACTTTGTTTTCAATCCTTAAGACATCACGCTGTAAACATCACTCTGTATAGGAGAATGTATAGTTGGCACAAGCATCAAAGAATGATTAGGTGTTGTATATGAAGGAGGTATCATAGTGGGAGTCGAGTCCATAGGAGCAATAATATTATAACCTGAGTACTAAATTACATTAGCTTGAGGTGAAGAATGAAATTTTAGCCTTGATGTATACCTTTTTCGACAATTCAATGTAGTATGGTTACGATAGCCACGATTTTGACATTTACATTTTTTATTTGAGTTGCAAAAAGTTTTGCATTGATAAGAAAGGCTTCTCGGCATGAGAGCACTTTGTGCTTAAGGAAAATGGCCGAGATTTGCTGCAGGTGTTTCTTGGTAGCTTTGTAATAGAATATTTTGAGACAAAATTTGACCATATAACTCAGAAAAAGGTATTGGTTCTTACTGCAAATTGAGACATAAAATTATGGGATTAAAAAACAGACCAATATTGGGATATATTATCACATTAAATTTAGTGTCATGCAATAGATGACCTACAGTAGCTAGTTCATCAGTTAAGGCTTTAGAATTTTGAAGATATTGTGTAACATTCATATCATTCTTCTTCAATTCTCGGAATATGATATGCAACTATATTATCAATTTTAGAAAAAAAAAGAGTCAAATGCATTTTCTAATGCTTTCCATGCTGAATAAATAGTCTTTGTTCTAATAATATAAGGATAATTTTCTTTTATCAATTATGATAAAATTTAGGAAAGTAACAATTGGTCTCTGAAAAATCAAGTTATTATGTATGGCAAATTTGAGATTATGGTATTTACATCATTTGGCGAAGGAATAGTTTAAGGTACTATTGGTGTGCCATTAATAAAAGCGTTCATATTTTAATAGAAATGACATAAATAAAATGAATTTTCTAAGCAAGGTAATTTTTGGTGTTTAGTTTGATAATAAATATGCAGTTTATGGTAAGGATTGATGGCATTTATACTTAAGAGATATGAACAATTTGGTTTGTCATGATTATTACTCTCTACTATCTACAAAATGATAATTAGGATAAAAATATTTCTTGTATATTGCCTGAGAAAATAAATAGAATTTGATACATGATAAATATGGTTATAATAAAAAACTAACTAAAGTATAAATAAGAATACATAAACTAAAGTCAAATTTTTATTTTGAACATCATCATTTACAACAGAATACTAGTTAGAACCTTAACAATGTTTTCAAAACATACAAAATAAACCTTAGAAGGGTAGAAATCTTGACATGGTTAAATGACATGGTTTAACTAGATAGTGGGATCCATTAATAGCATTGTGATACCCTCTTTCTAAAATTAAAAATATAGTTACTTTTATTAATTATTTAATAGAATTGTAAAATGATGGAACATTCATACTTTGATTGTCGATTGTCTTTGTTTATTTGAAAGATTGGTTCTTCATTGGGTGAAACTAAGAATTCTTCTTGTTCTTTTGGAACTTGAATTACTTTATGAAGAAGAGAACATGCCTCCTCCATAGCTAGAATCGAAAGGTACCTTTGTAAGCACTAAATCCTTATAAATGTCAAGGACGTGCTATGCACAACAATCTTCAAGTTACGCATCACCTCAGGCATTTTTATCCTTACATAGTTAATACTCATTGGTGCTACAACCAATCCACCTACACTAGAGCTAATAACTACCAGAGTTTGTCCACTCTCCAAACTTGGAAGCATGGCTCCAATGGGAAGCGTCTCCAAATCAGTAATAGTCAAGAATAGTTAGGCACTAACAAAATCCAAAGTAAAAGAATTGAATTTAGTGAAGTGTTTTCTGCTCCTTTTCCACATTGATTTTCTCAGATAAATATACAACCAAGTCACCCAAAAAATTATCAATTTTATTATAAAAAACACTACCACCTTATCAAAACAATACAACTCTTATATACAAAAAGTACCACTATCCACATTAATTAGGTAACATAAAAGAGACAACTTTTTCTTTATATAAATGCCTACGGTGGGACGACATTGAAATTCTTTAACCTTCTTTCTTCTATGTTTAATTATTGGCATATCCTAATCTTAGTTCTTTGTGCACAATTTAGATATTTATAAATTATGTCATTATAATGTCTATGCATATTAAATATGATTTTAGGTCGTTTAACCTTTAATTCATAGTTTTCAATTTATTTATAATAGATTTTATTGTTCACTAACTCCATGGCCATACTATTTTGCAGATTTTGTGTTCCTCTTTCAGCTTGGAGCCAAAAATCGCATAATTTGTGTGGCATCCTTAGGTACATTTTTCCCTGCCTACCACATTTAGTCCAAAACCAAGAAAATTGTTTCGATTTTAATCCCTTTCTTCTGTCTATCTTTGTAAATTTGTATTAGAGTGTCCTATTTTATTCCAACAACATACACAACTCAAGTCAACTGTATACAACTATACATCTTCAAGTATGCAAATTAGTAATAACCTTTATTGTTTGATATATTGATTTTCGTTTCATTTTGTTATATATTGTTTACTTAATTGGTGCGTATGATGGTTTAGAAATCGAGTAAGTTGTTATATTAATTACATATTATGAAAATATGAGAATATGTCTCATCCTCATATATGAATTCAATTTTTCATACAGATGATATGGTTACATAATCATAACGTGCAAGAAGCGACAATAGCATTATATAGTTTGACATGTGGGCCTCATATTTGTGGGAAAAAAATACACAGGTTGTATTGTTAATGGGGTGCCATATCATATACAAGATCGAGATAGTCGAGTTAGAAGTCAAAATAATGGGGTTCTCATTGAAGGATGTCATGATGATGAAATCATTGACTTCTACGATGTCATATCTGAAATTATTAAGTTGCACTACATCAAGGATAAGAAGGTTGTTCTACTTAAATGCAAATGGTTTAATCTAACTAACATGAGAGTGAACGGGCATATTACTAGCATAAATGTTGGTAAGACATGGTATGATAATGATCCTTTTGTCCTTATAAGTCAAGCCAAACAAGTTTTCTATGTCAACGATACTGTGTTGGGTAGATATTGGAAGGTTGTTCAAAAGTTTCAACAAATGAATGTCTTTAATTTTTGTGAAAGGGATATTGGTGAATTGGATGAGGATGTTGATGAAATCTATCAAAATATTGGATTAGAGATCAAGAAGGCATTCCAGTAGAAGATGCAGATATATCATCATTCTATAGGAGAGATATTGAGCCCAATATAGTTCAACTGGATGAAGTCCAACCCCATCTTATCTTACAAACAGATGAAGACTATACTCAGGATGACTTCAATGACAATGACGATACTTTGCTGGAATATATTAGTGCTGAAGAATCAAACGATAATATACTTAATGATGATGATTTTCTTCATCTTGATCATGATGATTGAATGTAAGTGTCATTATTTGTATTGTTTCAAATGTTAATAAGATAATTATCTTATGTTGTTGATATTTAGTTATGTTAATTTACGATGACTATAAGCATATTTTTAATGTTTCACTTATGTTTTTGCAGATATTGATGATTTTCAAAATCTTGATTATAACGATTTCTGTAAATAATCGTTTTTGTTGTTTGAAATGTTAAGAAGATAATTGTCTTATATTGTTGATGTTTTACATAGATTCATATAATGGCACCTTGTAGAAACAAAGGAAAAAGGGTGGTAACGATAGATGAAGTTTCTCCTATAGAACAACCAACAATTGCATCATCTAATAAGGAAAGTCAGCAACAACCATTACCAACATCGTCTGGTAGTCATGAGGGATCTTCAGGTCTGTTAGTGATAACCAAACATATTTACATTTATGTTCTCATTACATGTTTAGTGTGTTTTTCTTATTATGTTTTTTTTAGGCTCCAATACTAGCCTCAGAAAACGAGGTACAAGTAAGACAAAAAGAGCTGAGTTGCAACGGATAAATGTTGCAATGAATACCAAGTTATCAGTGACGATTGACCCCACGCAACGGCGCCCAGTGGATAAGATCCAAGCTGCAAAATTGGCCAGTGAGTGAGGTATTTTTTTTTTGAGAAATGAGTTACCTTGCCTTCAACATATCAGGAAATTAAAGGAAGACAATTTGCTGCAAAATACATTGGACAAAGTTTCGGTAATATTTCAATTCATTTCATTATATGTATTGTGATTTACTTAACTAAAATAATAACTTAACTAATACGTTTTTTCACAGATGAAGCTCAATATCGTTGATATCGACACATCTAAGGTTTCAAGCAGTGTTAGTTCATTGTTGAAACAAAAGGTGAAGGATCATCGACATCGACTTCATAAATATTATCAGTTTTTTCCTTACAATAAAGAGGCAAGGAGACATGTTATGAAACGGGTGACTGAAGAAAATTGGAATGAAATGTGTGATTATTAGGTTTCAGTGAAGGTTCAAGTTTGTTTTTTTCTCTCCATATTTCCTTCTATTAGAAAAAGTGTAAGAAAGTCAAGGCCAACAGAGCAAAAATGAAGACTCCTCATAACATCAAGTCCAGATCATTTGTCGTCATCTAACAAGAATTTATAACTGTAACATTTTCAATTTATTATTCTATTTTTAATACAATAAATTCTAATTGGTTATAATTTTTTAAATTCATATTATAGAGTCAAACACAACTCCAAGGGCAAGAGTGTAATAGGATCACACTGTACAAGTATACACACTACAAGGAAAGTCAAGGCTGGATGTCTAAAGAGGCACAAAATAATTATGTAAGTGCAAATAAATTAATATTATAATTTATTTTTCTATGTAATAGTAAGTAATAATTTTTTAGTTAACTCGATTTTCTACTTTAAATTGTAGGATAAAATGCAAGAGTTGTTGCAGACGTCATTGGCTTAGGGGAATCAGCCCAATGTCGATGACATTTGCAACAATGTCCTTCGTACATGATCGGGTTATATCAAAGGTCTTGGGTATGGCCCTAAGTTTGTTGATGCCTCTTCGTCACGATCAGCATATGTCACAGCGCTTAAAAAGGAGAACCAGACATTGAAGACTAAATTACAATTTACAGAAGACAAGTTAAATCGTGAACTAAAAGAAGTTAACACACTTAAAAAGATGACAATTACTAGGCTCAGCATATATTAGTAACAATGACGACGATGAGAAGCCTTAGTTTGTGTTTGACTTGTAATTATTTTTTTATAAAATACATTTCATTTTTAATGTTTATTTAATTTCAATTTACTATTATTTTAAAAAATGTCTCTAACATTAATTATAAAATAAATAATTTTAATATTTTAAACTGTCTTAAAAATTGTAATAAATTAAAATAAATTCTTTTTTAACAATTATAATAATTATTAAATTCAAAATTAAATTTTTTCACTAAATAATATTAACTATCAAAAAAATCATTACAAAAAGTCATTAACTACGTGTACAAAGCATGTCGTTAAAAACATGTTGCTACAACCACAAATTAGTAGCTAAAAATATTTTGCTACCAAAAAAATTCGTCACAAAAACCTATTAGCTACAAAATCTAATTTGTCACAAAAAAATTTTACCCACGTTTACAGAAACATCTCTAAAAACATTTCCCTACAATAACAAAATTAGTAGCTAAAACTATTCTGCTATCAAAAAAAAAATTGTCACTAAAAATAATTACTTACAAACAGAGTTTAATAGGAAAAACTTTTAGCTAACAAAAAGAAACGTCGCACAAAACTATATACGACATTCTCTATTATCGTCGGTTATACTTTTTATCGAAGAATTATTTGTGTCGAAAATACTTTTTGGCGACGATTTCAGAAAAACGTCGCTGATGTTATTTTGTTATCGAAAATTAGCAACAATTTGAGCGACGATATTTTTTTCTCGCAAATTAGTATTTGCGACGATTTCTTACTGTTTAATGACATTTATTTTTGTCTCTAAATGTCCTGTTTGTTGTAGTGTAAGCCTTGGAATTTTCCCATTAGGCATGTACGAATAGTCAATGGCTCTTTTTCTTGGAGGCAAAGTCGTTAGTTTTTAAGAGTTATTTTTTCCTCGGACAATCAATTCCTCTTGCAAAATTTAAATTTTTTCGGGACTTATTCAAACTTTTATATAGGTACTAGCCTCTTTGGTAACAGCTATGTCAAATGAAAAAGAACAAGATGTAAAGGAAGGTATAATACCTTCCTTTACATCTTGACGAAACTTGACCAAAATGCCAACCCTGTATGTTCTTTTTAGAGGCACTTATGTTTGACGTCACATTAAGTTCTGAATAATAATTCCTTTCGACAGACTTAAACAAAGAGAGTATAGCCCAATAATTCCGATGAGATTGGCTAGCTATTATGATGTTTGGGCTACTAATTAGGCCTATTGGAATAATTTTGGATCAAGACATTAAAAAATAGATTCGAGCAGGGGTTGGATTAAAGGTATTGGATCGATAAAGCCTGATCTTTTCTTTATACTTTAGAAGATGTGGCCAGTGATAAATAAGATAAGAACTAAATAATGTCGTCGAGGCAATAATACCAGTCATAGAAGAGCACAATCGTAGCTCCTCCCAGCCCTATCCTATTGAGTTGACGATTGTAATCTTCACCAGAAATTGATATAGAAAAGTTTAACGTACTTCTTTTCATGAAATAAACGGAGTTCTAGTTATTATAATTATGTTAATTAAGTCATCCATGTCATAAAAACTAAAGATAATCAAGACAAATTTTGTTTTGTTGCTTTCTCAATTTACATTAATCTTTCCGCAGCTTTTAATTATTTACCATTACGTTCAATTTTTAGCTGAAAATTTTATATTTATTATTTATAAGATAGTAAAAATAAAATACAAAAAATTATTTTCATGAAAATAGTTCTTTTCAATTTCATAAAAGTAATAGCATATATATTTTATATTAGTAAAAGGTGCATTTTAAACCTCATCATTTTAACCAAAATAGAATAACAACCCTAATATTTTGAAGCGTTTAATTTAAACCTTCACGTTTTCAAAATATTCAAAATAGATATTAAGTGAACGGAAAATTTAATAGGGTTAAACATATATTAGTTAAATTTCATATTATCGTTGGCATGACTTTATTTATTATTTTCTAATCAAAAAGAGGATTACATTGTCAAGTGGGTGCCACTATTTGAAATATATAAAAACTGGGGATCATTGTCACTTGACAAACCTGGGCCACCTTTTGAAATTAAAAAATTCTATTTATATTAATTTATGTTAATCCTTAATTAGGTTCAATAATATATTAAAATACCTAATTAGTGAATTCCCTAATTACCATTATTAAGTTTATGAATTAGGAATTAGGCATTTGTCCAAATCCCTAATTCAACAACCTACTTCCCCTCCTCTCTCCTCAGTACACTATATTACTTCTATGGAAATTTTTATAGATCTATCTTTGCATCTATCTTATGATCTTCTACTCCCTAATCCCACACATTGCACTCTCGCACATTGCTTTTCTGCCTCATACTCATGCAGTTAGTTTGTCTTGGTTTCTATCTCATTTTAGCATCACTCTATGGTTTCCCATCATTGCTACTTTTCTTCCCACTCTAATGGTATAGTCAAATTATGAAACCAATCTCTTTTTGTTGTGATTTGAGTTCTCATATATTTCTCGCAGGAACAATTCATCCATTTTTATTCCATAATCAAGTTTTTTGTTATGAAGCTATGTAAAATCTTTAAAATTAGCAGTGACTTCAAATTAAGAGTGATTCACAACTCATGCTATAAAATTAGTAGCACATTGTTAGAATTTTCAATAATCATAATTTAAATTTGTGGTTGCTTAATATTGTTTCCTCTTGCTAAAAAAATGAAACTAAACTATTTCTTTATTAAAAACAAAAAAGAAGGAATGCTAAACAACGTTACATTTTCCATATCAATGAATTGTCAGGTCCACCAAAATGTTCAATTTAATATTTGACAAACCCAAATTACTCTATTAACATTGAATCTTCTTATTATAAGTACTAGATAAAGTGAATTGGATTTAGTTAATAAGTGTCTAGCATTCTGTTAAACCAAATTGATGCATAATCAAATGCAATGAACTAGGAACAATAATTCAAGTTGAATATGAATGCTTCCACTAGCTTACTGTTTCTCATTGTGTTAAATTACAGAAACTATCTTGAAGAATTGGTCTACTATTGGCAAGATTAATTAGCAGAAACAAAAATATCAACATTGACCTTTTGGCTGTTAGGGAGTAACATTATACACTTTTAACAAATCAAATTCGGGTATTACCCCATTACCACTATATTATAATAGGCAACTATCATCACTTATTTCAGCACAAAATTTTATTCTTGGTTTATTGTTTTTCTTTATTAGCTTATGTTTGAATGTCAGTAATGATAATTACATTGTGATAATTGCAGTGACATCTTAAAGTTATGGACTTGATAGGTTACACTAATACTACATTAAATTCAAATGATAGTCATATGATTTGTTATTATGATTTAAAAGCCCTATTAAGAATTTCATGGAGTGATTATGACCCAATAAGAAGATATTATGGATGCCCTAAATATCCAGTAATTTTTTAATAAAGAAAAAATGTTGGCATATATATAATGTTTATCTTATTGATGAACTTGGTTTAGAAGATGTGATTTTTTTTAAGTGATACGATGAGAAATTTATCGAGATGGTTATTGAAGTGAATCATAAATTAAAGAAAGAAGTATGTATATTGAAGAAGGAGGCCTAAAAAACCACAGTTGAATCAAATATGACTACAAAAATTGAGAAGCAATTAAATCTTATAAAACAAGATATTATTTTATTGACAAAAGAGAAAAATGAATTGAAATTTATTTCAGAGGTTATCATAATAAGGTTTATTGTGCTTATGATAAGTGTTATTATAAAAAATGTTGTGAAGAAATGACACTGAATTGTAATATTTTGTTTCCAAGTTGATTTCTAGTGAATGAATATAATGACATGATTGTGCAATAGAATTTTTTTTGGAAAATAACAAGATGCATTAATTTTGATAACAACTTCATGAATAATAAAATAATTTTAGTGTACATTCTCAATTGAA
>JANQBM010201370.1:7650-22981 GCA_025594535.1 Erythroxylum domingense | reverse complement strand
CATACAAAGGTGAGAGGTATCATCTTCCTGATTTTCGACGTGCTGGTCTTCCAAGAGGGAAGAAAGAAATATTCAATAATGCACATTCTTTTTTAAGATACACAATCGAAAGAACATTTGGCGGTTGAAAAAATAAGTGAAAAATTTTACGTCAAATGCCCAGTTTTCCTTTTCCAAAGCAAGTTAAAATTGTAATTGCTTCAATGGTCATTCATAATTTTATAAGGTTAGATGCTCAAAAGGATGAAGAGTTTTCTCCCTATGATGAAGATGATGAATTACTTCCTATAAATGAAAAAATCAATGAAAATGAAGACGTTGAAGAAAATCATTTAGCAGAGCCACAAAATAACGATATGAATGATGCGAGGAAACATATTGCAAATCTTTTTGTATTACAATAAAATGCATAATTTATTATGTATTTAACTATTTACTGAACTTAGAATATTTACTTTGGGATTATAATATTATTTAGCTTTTTATATGTTTTAATATTTATTTTTTATATTAATTTTATTTCCTACAAGAAAATGAGACATCTCTTTAAATAATTTCTTACAAGATGAAAGTGAATTTGTCAAACAATTGTAAAGTAAATGTAAACTCGTTGATCAATATACTTTAAAAATTATTTATATGCATAAATAATTTTTATTAGAAAATAATGTATAGTTAAAATTAATAAAAGTACTTTTTATTTTTATGTTGCCAAACAGTCTATTATATGAAGCTCTTTCAAAAAAACTATTTTTTTAATTAACAGCTAAACAGTCAATTGACTTTTTAAAAAAGCTCTTCTAAAAAAAACTCTACTGACAAAAGCTCTATTGATATGAGCTCATCCAAACAGGCACTTACACACCACAGATATAACACCTACGCGCAAATACTTAATATGGAGTACTGTTTATTCAAACTAACAACCTCCCTTTCCTGGATGTTTTCACTGAATACAATCGCGATACATATACAACCCATTCATTAACAAATAACAAAGCTAAAGAGGTGTTGTCAAATAAGCACAAACGACATACATGATCTAATTATAAAAAAAATGGCCCTCCCAACTTTCTGCAAAACTACAATATGCTATCATTACAAAATGGCAGAAAATGAATCAAGGGGAGGAAGAAATGAAATTGAAAATCATGGGCAAAACTCACTCCTCCGGCATGATCACAAGTAACAATGGTACCACTCACACCTATATTCATGAACTGCAAATGGTGATATGCTAGTCAAAGTACGCCATGTATACAATTGAAAGCATAACTTTTTAAAAGAGCAGTGAAGACCATAATGATTAAAAACCCATAAGTTAGGCAGATAAGAAGCAGAGAGATAAATTTCCATTTAGAATAAGTCAGCTTTCTTTTTCTGCATGTCCTGCTTCCACTTCGGCAACTTATAGAATGCTTCTTTTGCCATCCCGAATACAGTCTGAAAATCATTTTCTGAAAGATAAGCCTGCAGAATGAAATGGACAAAAATCCTTGAAATGCCAATCCAAGAATCAAATTCAGATGTAATCACAATTTATAGCAGGACAAACCTCTCTTCTCTTAAAATCAATCCCAGTTACAGGAATCTCTGAATGAACCTTCAGTTGATCATAACTGAATGTAGACTGAATGCTTTCATCAACTTTCTCATCTTGCTCAGCATCTTGCTTTGGCTCTGATTCGTCAACATTGCTGTCAGATATGGATGCAGGTTCCTCAATTTCCTTGACTTCTGTATCTTCAGAAATTTGTGCTTCATAAATTTCACTTTTTTCTTCAATTTTCATAGCAAAATTACAGATCCATAAGAGCTAAAACAAAGTGAATTTCAATTTAAAACGCATCATCAAAAGATTGTCACTCCTACAGAATCAAACGACTTCATGTGACTATTTTAATGTCTCTGTGGTAAAGAAAAAGGAAATTTTCTTTACCTAAGAAGCCAGCCTCTGAGGTAGGAGTATGTGAGGGAGAGCCATCTGGACTTTGCTTCTTCTTTTCTGCAGTAAGAACGGATGACAACGCGGCCACGGCCGCAGCTCTTTGTGACCCCTGATTTGTTCCAGAGGGCTTCGAAGGAGTTTTGGTTCCAGAGGATGAATTAAATGCTGAGGATAAGGCAGCCAAAGCTGAAGCTCTTTGTGTTGGTCCTCCTGAACCATTGGACCTATCCTGGTCCTGTGGATAGATTACAGCACAATCACCGCACAAAGTACCAAATTTTGTTTGGAGAGAAACAAGATAAATAATAAATTTGCTGACAGATACAAAAGCTCTGTTACAGGGCATTATTTCACTAAAGAGTAGGATATAATCTGGACAGAGAAACTGTAACAGGAAAAACACTATAAGGCACAAAACGTAGAAGAAGCTCAATGTATTACATATTCAATTTGGGTGTTACGGGGATGCTCAAGGAAACAGAAAGGGTGCAGGCAGAGTTAGAAATTATTCTCAGCTGACGAAATTCTCATTAAATCTAAAATGTTTACAAAAATAAATAAATATAAACAAAAATGCCAATTTTAATAAATCTTTTAGGTTCCAGAGAGCTGAAAGCAATTAACAAGTCAGAGAAATCTTATTATGATGTACATGAACTGTTAGGACTTTGTCAGTGGTGTCAAACTAAAAAGTGATTGAAGTTAAAAACTCTAGGAAGACGCACTCCACTGGTAATTGGATTTGCAAGCACCAGTGGTGAATTTGGGCTGTACAAATACACTACATCGTATGTAGCAGTCAAAGTTTGGAATAGCACAGATAAGTCAAACACCACTATATTGTTACACAGAGGAATAAGTGTTAATAGAAATGAAAAGAAGCCATAAACAGAAGCCCCCTTTCCTCCCTTTCTTGTTCCCAAAATGTTAACCAAATAAACTTCCAAAAGGTAAAAGGAAATAAACATCGAAAATATGGGCCACAGTGGGGCAGGCACATATAGCTGTGCCTCTGGAGTGGAAGTATTCCATAAGCATCTTTTACAACAACAGTTATAATTACAGATTTCAATGGAAATTTTCCTATTCACCAAGTAGGTTATAATTTCTAAAGTATAGACCGCAAGTTTATATGGCATCCCCTCTTGACTGTCTTCATTAAATTATACTATAACCTGTATTGTGAGACCAAAAGTTTTAAAAACTTGTGACAAGATTAAGTAGGGGATCTAACAAGGGATATAACTAGTCAGTTCTGTATATTTTTAATGGAGAAAAAACTGCCAAGTGTTCTTCAATGACAAATTGTAACTCTTTTTCTTATAGTTCGTTTTGCAACAGGCTGATAGTTTGGGTAGTATTAAGATAAAAGCTTCAGAGAAGCCACTTTAATAATAAAAACAAGCTGCAAAAGAAAGCACCAAATTACTACCTTAGAGGGAACAATTCACAAGGATGACATATATGAAGCTAAAACAATTAAAAGAACACCCAAAGGCCTCATTCATGGACAGGAGAAAATAATACTTATACAAAACGCATAAACAGTTCACTTACTGGATAGGCTAACTTGTCACTAGATGAACATCCAAAGGCCTCATTCATGGACAGGAGAAAATAATACTTATACAAAACGCATAAACAGTTCACTTACTGGATAGGCTGACTTGTCACTAGATGGGTTAAGAGCAGATGACAAGGCAGCTAATGCAGAAGCTCTTTGGGTAGGCCCGCCTTGATTTCCATTGGACTTTTCCTGTCATGTAAATAACATAGGATTGCTAGTGTGTGAAAATAACAAAGTCCACATGCAAGGTTCTTGTACACTTAAGACAATTCAACCTGAATACCAACATCAGATGCAGAATTTCTGACAAACACATTTAGCATGTGTGGGGGAAACAAGAAAATGAGTTATAAACTGCAACTTTGAACGAAGATCTGCAATGACATATTCCCCACTATACAAAACATTTGCAGGCATAGAATCAAATGAAAATATTGTGTGAAGAAATTACTGATAAAATCCAGAGAGAAAAAGAAGTACATTCACAAGAAATAGATGCACATTCATATAATTTCTAAATGCTAGATCATGACATTCAATTTTAAAAGGAGTATTCACTTGCTTCAGGTAAGTTATTCCATGAAAATATTCTAAAGATTAATAATAGGACTAATAATATAAGAGAGAAAGGAAGAGAGTCGTGATATCCTTCTCAATGGAGAAGAGAGTGGGAAAAGGAAAAATAATCAAAAGAATAAACATGTTGCACTGGAAACATAACAGCAACATTTCTGCCCTTATCTGTCACATTATCATAGTGAAGCAATTGTATAAAGAAACCAAGAATCTACCTCCACAGCTTGATGTCCCAAACCAAAGAGCAATGCTACCTTCTTTTGAAATGAGTTTCCTTGAACCTGAAATTTATATTGGGAATCAATAAATAAAAATGAAACAGCAAAATTTCATATGCAATGCAATAAATAAAGCGCATCTCAAGAACAAAAAACATAACTCTTTGAGGGACGACAAATGAAAAAATTTTAATCAGTTGCAATCTCATCCTCAACAATTTATCTACGTGACCTTTTTTCTTACAAGGCATATCCTCAAAAAAGTAGGGATTATATTCAATGGTACAGTTCAAGTATGCAACGCTATAAAACAGTTTTTGATGCTATCTTATAGTTGCAACTGAATTCTAAGCTCTTCCTAGTTTAATGTTTACGAATAGATGTCTCTAATATATTTTTCTTAGGAATAAATACCATTAATATATTAATTTTTCCTCCACTTTTTATCTTCCATCTATGCCCATTAATTCTCAGACAGCCTGATGATCTCAATGCCTCCATAACAACTTTTTTCAATAGAATGTTGGCTAAGAAGAAGACCAATCAAATCTGATCAAATATTTTATACGAACTTAAGTAGTTTGTATTTGACACCAAGACAAAGCAATCAACACTGATTTAAAACACATAAGATTATATACTTCTTGATTGTACATTTGTAATGATTCTCTGTAGAGGCATACTTTACAATTATCTCAACTCTATAGAAGCAGCCCGACAAAACCATTCAAGCATTCATCATTCATCACGAAAAATTATAGAGAGACAAGATAACAGATCATCCAAAGCTTAACAATGATTTGATAGCAGAGCACATACAGTGGCTTTTGTAAGATCCCATGAAAAGTATGTCGTGAAAAATGAAGGTTCATTTCCTTCACTGACTTTAAACAGGGGAACATTTAGTGGCAAACCGTCGAGAGATGCAGCCATATCTATATATTTCTGCAAAAAGTAAAATACAATAAGTACATTATGGCAGGAAAAATCTGAAAGAAATGATTTTTGAAAGCTTACCTGGCCAACATCAAAAGCATTCTGCTTTTCTTTGGGATCTACTGAATGACCAACCCAAATAAATACCTCAGCATGTGTGTCAAGTATCAGTATGTCCTCTGTCAACAAGTCATCTTGAGAGAAGTTGTAAACTTCCTCGATCTGCTCAATAGAATACAACAGGCTGATAAGTATTTGTCTACACAGAATTTTCAGAAGCACACAAAGACTAAAACTCACCTGAAATCTCCCTGGAATCGCAAGCAGCAAAATTTATCATAAAAGGTTGGTTAGAATTTACTTAAAGGGCATGACTGTAAGATGTAATTTTCTTTCAAAAGGTGCAATAAGAGAACAAAATTACTAGAATTCTAATAACCAGAATAAGAAACACCTTTGTTAAGTGAATATGAAAATAAGTGGGGATCTCTGAAAGTTTCTGGAGAAACTCTTTTGCTGGTGTAATTCTGTTTGCCCCCAAGTGCAAACCAGAAAGATGAGCTTTCAGTTCCTTCTTTAGCTTGTTTGACAGCAACGCCAGGCTGAAATATGTGAATAGTATTAAAGACAAATGAGGAAAATATGCAGTATGTGAAGGACCTCTTTTTTCTTTTTTCTGTGCAAGAAACTCCTTGGAACAATTTTGCCAAACCCCCAACCCATCCCACCCAAAAGGGAATTTCAAACCATGTTCTCTTGATCTTGGGAAGGAGATACTAACAGCTTGGCTATTCCCTCAATCTGAAAAGAAACTTCAATTGTTTCTGGAGATATTTCTCAAGATAATTGCGACAGCAAACAAAAGATTAGTAATTCAATGATCAATTTAATTGCAAAGCTTCAATTTCTCTTTTAGTACTTCCAAATGGAGCATATTAAAAAGGTAATAAGAAAAGATTACTCATAGAGACAAAAAGACCAACTAAAAAATTCAATTCAGATCTGAACATAAAACTTTCACCCTACATGACCTAAACCCACATATGTTCTTCAAGGTATAACCATTTCAGTTGACCTCATACTCCAATTCAGTTGAAAGCCAAACCAAGCTATTCAAAAAGTTAATTCAACTAGCTATTTAACCAGTATTATCAAAATTATAGATGAGATATTAGCAACTATTTAGTCATTATGCTACCTTTCAGAACATAGAATACATTCACATGTTTCATTCCTTTCAAAAAAAATGTTCACGGGACTACCTTCAAAAATTCAGCAGCCTTTGCAGCTAACTGCTGCTGCTCATAAGTACTCTGATTCCCATGCCACAGGAAAATTGATGAGCCAGATTGCAGAAGGAAACACTCTGTAGAGTTTAATGATGTTGCCACCTAAAAAATAATAACTTTAGTGGACATATAACAGATAGTTGCCTTCTGTTGGTTATTAGTCAATTAAAACAATCGACGGGATGCAGCAGGAGAAAAAGGTCGACTGAAAAGATCAAGAAGTTCAAAAATCATGGAGATGTCTTGGAAGTATTTATTGAGGAAATTTTGAACTTTGAAATGTGACATGATTACTAAGCACCAAAAGATGAATTCCAACGGAAAATCATAAGTTGGGTTTTAGTTACTCCAACTCTTAAGCACAATAAAACTGTAGTCAGTTAACTAACCTATTGACCGTCACAAATTCTAACATTATTAAGGATTTCCTAGGAAGAAACCATGTAACGTTTCATTTTACAATGTCTATTAATCTTCTTTATTGACTTGCTTCATTCCATTTATGTTCTTATGTCTATAAACAAATGAATTTCAAATAACCACGTTAACCTACGTGAAAAATGACATGCAACTAATTTTTCATAAACATACTCAAACTGGTGCTATTTTCGGCTTTCATTGATTAAAAACAAGTTTCCTTTAACCCCCTTCCAGACAGGCCTTTTGCTCTGATATATAGTTGGTTTTGCTGACAGTACAACCTATCAGCTGGAGTAGTAGTACTAAAATTGATAGCCTCCTATGAAATCACTGTTGCATAGATCACCCATCTCTAACAAAAATAGACAGTATAGAAGACTATCAAGTATGGAAAAAGATTTCAGTATACATTATCTCATCACATTTAATTTTGCAAGCATTTCCACTTAGACGAATGCTGATATGCATTTCCACTTAGATGAATGCTCATAATATCTGGTGACTGTGGTTCCTACCTAATTTGAAGAGTATTACCTGATTTGAGGTTTTACGAGTACCTAATCTAACATTCTATATTTGCAATACTAACTCGTTTTTGAAAATTTTCATCATTAATTTTGACCTTTAGGTTCTACTTTGTCAGCAGTCTCCAAGTTTAAATTACCACAATTCAAATAATTATAGTGTTCCCATAAATTTCTTTAATATTCTCAAGAATCTCAACTTTTCTTTGATAAACGATAATTTTAATAAATTCCCTCAAAAAGACGACGAGTTATAAGCTCATTTTACAAAGCGTTCAGGATTGCTTTACTTTTTAAACATTCTAATTGAAGGTTTCTCAGTAGATCTTGAACTTCAATTTCATGTCTACTTTTTGATCTTCAATTCTTTTGTGCATTTGGAAAGGGGCATGGGGATTCAAAAAAGGGAACCCTTCATTGAAAAGGATTGAAACTATTTGAAGCGAGCATGACTAACCAATCAAAGCATAGCTAGAAGAAAGAAGCTTCAAGAGGCTTTGAATAGGCTGATTCAAGATATATACGCAGATCAAGCTTCAACAAGCATTCTAGAAAGCTTACTAGACCCAAACAAAGACCAATTACTAATTAACATGATAAAGCTAAGGTTGGAGAAGATTTGGAAGCATAAACTCATGTATTAAATCTAATTTAGTGTCCTAGTCTTTGTTTTATTGTAATTGGGCTATACTTCACTTAATTATAAAGCTCAAAATGTGTTTACTATGATTTTTGTAGTCCATTGCTAGTTTTCTATTTGAATTAGGACTTATTATGGGACTAAATTACTTATTATGGGACTAAATTATATGATTAGAAAAGGCCCTAAAGGTGGTAATTTCATGAGCCTTACCATAATTTAGTTATAAATGAACCAGTAGTTAGTTTCCTAATTAAGTAACGACAATTAGAGTTCTATTCAAGTAATAATAGTAGTTAGCTTTTTACTAAAGTAGGAATCTTGGTTACACTTGTAATTAGATGTTTGTTACATTTTTTATGTTAATTTTATATGAAGTAGACATTTCTAATCAACAAAGACAGATTGATCAAATTTTGGGATCAAAATCAATTTGGGAATAAAATCAAAAGCACTACATCAGATAATGCCAGACATTAATCAAATTTTTTCACTCTACTTTCCAAAAGAAGGAATTATTCATGACTCATCATCGTTGACAAAATAGGATTATTGAGAAGAAAAATGGCATTTACTCATATAATTCATCCTCTACTGTTTCAAGGGAATGTTCCAAAAGCCTATTGGAGCGGAGGCAATTCTAATTGCCACATAATAAATAAACTTCACTCACATGGGTTAGACGATTGAAGTTCCATGGAAAGCCTTAATACCTATTATCCTAACTTCAGAACCTCAAATGGGCTTTACTCATAGGGTATTTGGTTGCACTGACTTTGTAATCCCATTGTCATCAAATGTGTTTTTTCAAGTTACGTACACAAAAGGGTAAAAGTGCTATAAACTTTCATCACGAAAGTTCTATACCTCAGCTGATGTCAACTCATATCTTCAAGGGAAGACAGCAATGGTGAAAGATGTATTTTGAATCTTTTGTGCCACTTGACCTTCATGTGTCCATCCCAAAGCTCATGTCCAATTTGTATTTGATTAAAAACATAAACCTCTCCTATGTCCATCCATATTAAGATTTTCCAAAATATTCATATGTGTATTCCTAAAGAGCAACTATTCCAAAATTGAAACAAGTCCAAGAATCCAATGCAAACTATGGAAATGAGTCCATAGTAAGAAATAATCCTCCGCTACATACACAATCAGTTGAAACACCCACCTTCCTATTGTCATTGGAAAATTTACTTGAGTGCATGAAGAGACCACTACACCCATTGTCTCACTATGCATTTCTCAAACACTTGTCACCAACCTATAAAAATTTCATTGCAAGTCTACCTACCATTTCTATTCCTAATACTGTTTCTAAGACATTGTTAAAAAGGGAATGAGGAAATGGATGCGCTAGAGAAGAGGATATAAGAGACTTTTGAAAAACCAAAGGGGAACAACATAGTTGACTTAAATGGATGTTTACACTCAAATATAACGTTGATGGATCACTAGAGAGAGAGAGAGAGAGCACAGTTAGTTACTAAAAGGTACACTCAAACTTACGAGATTGATTACCAATAAATATTTCCCCGGTGGAAAAAGTAAATACTTTGAAGATTTTGTTATCCTTCGGAGCTCACTTTGAGTAGCAACTTTTGCAGTATGATGTGAAGAATGCCTTCCTTCATGGAGATCTAGATGAAGAAATCTACATGAATAATCCACTAGAACTTGAAGAATACACAGATAATAAAGTTTGCAGGTTGAAAAAGGCTATATGGGTTGAAACAATCTCCTAAAGCATGGTTTGGTATATTTGCTAAAGTTTTGAAAGTATCCAGATATAACCAAAATCAATGAAATCACACTCTCTTCATCAAGTACACAGTTGCATGGGGAGTAATTGTACTTACTAGTGTATGTTGATGATTTTTTTTTTTTGGTAAATCAGTAAAATTTTATAAAAAATAAGAAGTTATGTACAATTAGAGATTGCCCAAGCTGCAATCTCTTATCCAGACCAGAAGCCTAACTCACAAGAAAGCATAAGAAGTCCTACAAATGTTCCCCATCATCATGCATACCACCATATTATTTTCACTAAAAATGATGAAAAAGAAAAAAGGGAATTAAAGCAACGAGTGATAAAGGAATTCGAGATAAAGGAGTTTGGAAAATTGAAGTACTTCCTTGGTATCAAGGTGGCATAACCCTCACAAGAAATTTTTATATTTCAGCATAAGTATGTAATTTATCTCTTGAAAGAGCCAAGAAATATTGGGTGCAAACCAATCTCTACCCCAATAGACACAAATCATAAGCATGGAAAAGTGAAAGACGAACTAGTTGTTGACAGAAGGATGTACCAGGCTAGTAGGTAGGCTCTACACCTTGCTCATACTTGACCTAACATAGCATCTCAATAAGCATAGTTAGTTAGTTCATACATGACTGAGAAAGTCACATTTACAAGCTCCACATAGGATGTTGCATCACTTAAAAGGCTATCTAGGGAAAGGAATTTTGTTTAACAAGAATAATTATCCCAAACTAGAAGCCTATACTAATGTGGACTGTACAAGATCTATAGTGGACCAAAGATCAACCACAGATTACTGTACTTTCCTTAGAGGCAATTTGGTGACTTAGGGGAGCAAGGAACAAAATGTTGTGGCTGAACCATCAATAGATTTAGAGTTTAGAACAATTGTTTAAGGTATGTGTGAGTTGTTATAGTTGAAGATTATTCTAGATGACTTGAAAGTTAAGTGGGAAGGTCCTGTGAAACTCTATTGTGACAACAAATCCACCATCAATATTACTCATAACCCTATTCAATATGACAAGACGAAGCACGTTAAAATTAATAGACATTTCATCAAGAAGAAATTAGAGGAAGGGCTTGCGTGCACGCCATAAGTTCCATTGAGAAGCCAACTAGATGATGTTTTAATAAAGGGGTTGAACAGTTCAAGTTTTCATGATATTATTTTCAAGCTAAGAATGAAAGACGTCTATTCCTCAGCTTGAGAGGAAGTATCGAGTTGTATATTAGTTGTATACTTTTTCTAAAAAGTCAATTTCTTCAAATCCCAAAGATTGTGGGATCCTAATAGAATGTTCTCCTTTTCTAGGAGAATGTGGAATCCTAGGAGATTGTTTTTTTCTTTCCTATAAGAGTGTGGAACCCTAAGAAATGGATTCCCACTTTTAGAGAGTGTTTCTAATTTTCTTCCTACACTAAGGTGAATAATATAACCATGTACTTCTAAATTACATGTAAGAAGAAAAATTATTTTCCCTCCTATTTTGTGGCATCTTCTACTAGCAGATAAACAACCAAAAAGGATGTGTATATAATATATTCAATTGAAATTGTGAATAAGATCCTACTTGCTAACCGATTTTATAAGATGTTCAATGACAGAGAGTCACAATGGGTTGATAGTGCACTAAGCTTGTGATGTATCCGAATCTCTTTTTTGTTCTTGTGGTTCTGGTGAAAGTATCTTTGCGTTCAAGTTTAAAGATTCGAGGACGAATCCTTTCAAAGAGTGGGGTAATGATGTAACTAGCCAATCAAAGAATTCATTGTATATGCCTAGTGGACCAATTACAAGAGATAAAGGGTGAGAATCTTAAAGAGCCTTTGAATGGGTTGAAACGTATTTAAATCAAGCTTCAAGGAGCATGTCAAAGAGGATTTTGGGAAGCTTACTAGACCCAAACAAAAAATACTAGTTAAACAAGATCCAAGCATGTTGGAGAATATTTAGATGTATATTAGGAATCTGATTTAAATATAATTCATATAATGTTAATTAAAGTATTTTATTAAAGTCCTAATTAAAGTAGAAGTAGTAGTAGTAAATAATTTCTTAGTTGAATAAGGAATATTAGAGTCCCAATTCAAGTAGTATTAGTAGTTAGTGTTAATTAAAAATCCTTATTACACTTGTAATTAGAATATTGCACAGGTTTTTTGCTCAGCTTATATAAAGGGGATGTTTCTACTCAATAAGTTGAGTTGCAAATATTAAGAGTTGCAAGTGCTTTATCTCTTGTTCTTTATTCAACTTCAGAACTTATCAAAAAATTTCTTTTCATGTGTCATTCAAAAAACTTTATGATGGTTCTTTTTTTTCATAATCAAGAAGTCAGTTCATGAAAATTTTGATTTAGCCTTTCTTATAAGATTTTAATCTTATTCGAAGTTCTCTACGTTTTATTCTTAAGTGGTTGCCATCACTATTATTACTAAGGCCAAATTAAGAGAACTAGAAGCATTATCATTATTTCCAACATGATGCAAACAGTGATATTAGTGTTCCCTCCTTCTCCCCCATCTACTAAAGAATCAAACACTTATTATAGAACCTAGTTTCCAATAACAAAAATTTGCAGTAGCATAATACGCTTCAACTCTTCACGCTCTCATCAAATCTCAACTTCAACAACACTTGATCATAAGTCTATAATGTAAGCTCAAATCTAAAATATCTCTTTTTTTTTTAATTACATCAAAGAGCAACATCAAAAGTATCTAAATACACCTTGTTCGTGGAAGTGTTGAACATTATTTGATCCTAGTTCCCTTTGTAAATATTTCAATGAGATGACAATGGAGAAGGTAATGAACAATGAGGTAAAAGGTTTAGATTATATTTTAAAATGGTTCCTTAATATACATAGTTAGGCATGATAAACCAAGCATATGAAAAATTGGGAAATTTTTTCAATCAGGTTAAGGAATCACTTCTTCAAGTGAATTCCAATTACCAATTCAAAGAATTCTAAAGTAATATGTAAAGACAACAATGAGGAGCATACTAGTAGAGGAGATCATTAAGAAAAGGATATGTATCAATGCAAAAACTAATAATACTTTTCAGAAAAAAACGTGCAAGATTACCAGTTACATACCGCATCAACTTGCTCTGTCTTATTGTTATGTATCAAAGTTCCAGAAACCCTAAAAAGTGCAACACTATCTGTAGTGTAAGTTTCATCTGCCAGTCCTTTCTCAGCCACAAGATTCTTGTAACCAGAGCTCAAGCCACCCTAAGGTGATCATATTAAATAGTTAACCACCCTAGAATGTGACACATTCCCATTTTTAGAACTTGTAAAGCAAAAGCTTGCAAAGGAAGTTCACAATGTACCTTGAGGACTAACATAGGCTGAAAAAGTGCAACAAATTGTGGTGGCTCCTTACCTTGAAAAATGCGACCCTATAGGAATCATCTATTATAGGCAAGTCTAGATATAACCTTCCAGCAATTTACAACAAACAAAGTCATACCTGAACAGGTCTACCCTTAAGTGAGTTGGACATAGTATTTGCCAATTGAATTGTTGTATTCTGGTCTTCCTATATTTGAAAACAATCATTGAGAATAAAAATTGGAACATTATTAAAAGACATTCAACCACAACTACATATAAATTAATTTCTTGTACAACCATAGTACATGCTACTTTCAAGTAATTTAAGTAGAGAATTAAATATCACCTTGATAAAACTAAGGAAGCGAAACAATAGTGTAGCACAGCAAAATGCAAGCAACTAATTACTTCTAACATGTTGAAACTTGCATGCTACTAACAAGGTTACAAAATATCAAAAAGACATTTACATGAAGATGTTTTTTTTTTTGATAAATATTTACATGAAGATGTGTAGAAGAGGTTTGCAACTTATTACTGCCTCACCAAGGAAATAGAAAAGTATGATGCCAATCTTAAGCCTGTACCTATTATGCAATGAATAGAATAACATTTTATACTGGAAGAGCATTGAAAAAAAAAAACATGCCAGATTGAATGAGCTAAATACACAAGACATTGACTGGATTAATGAAGACAAGGTGGCTACTTTTATGAAATAAACATCAATGATAAGTAAATAATTCTCGCTCAGAATCTGAAAAGAGACCTATAAAGCTAAACTCCCAATGGTATACCATAGTTCAAGTAATCGAGAAATGGCTAAAGTATGAATGACCAAAGACAAAATACACCCTAGCACTACTAACACCTTATGATACTTAAAAGTATTTGAAATAAGACTACATGTCCAATAAATACGGAAAAGAAGCACCTTTGTTTCTAATTTCTAGTATAAACATACTAGTGTTGTGGCTATGAGAAGAGCTAAATAAAAATCCAAAAACCCTTTCAAGATATATGACCCTATGTGATGAATAATATTTTATACCATTAGTATAGAACTTAATGGCTCATGAAAATATGAGAAAGAGTTGCTCTACTTATCCTAAATCTGAACTTAGATAAACACATTACCTCTATGCTATATTTTCCAAACCAACAGCATAGGAAGTAATCTTCTTTCCTATCACCTGAGTGATAGGTGTATAGGATGATATAACAATCTCCACTATAAAATTTACCAATATCCTCTTTAAGCAATGGAGTTTTAGCTCTGCCATTAATGCACCAAACCTGGGAAGGAACAAGAAGTAGAATATTAGTCTCGTGAAAGCTCAACAAATAAAGTAAATATGAGATAGAATTATGAAGTGAACCTCCATCTTCCCCCCTCCTTCAAGCAAAGGTGGCACTTCCTCACTTACAGGAGCATTTTTTGCCGTACCCTTGACACCAAGGCCTTGTTGCTTCAGCATTGCTAACATATGTAAAGGATCTTATTTAATAACGCTAGTTATGACTATATGAGTCCAATTCAACTCCAAAGCAATATTTTTACCGGCTACTTTCCCTCTTCCCTCCTCAGCACCAGGGGCTGCAGATCCTGCTGGCCAAGAATCAAAGTTTGACTTGAATGCATGTGTCTCATAACCTTGAATAAGTCGTGTTATACGTGTAGCTTTTGGCCTGTTTTGGCTAACAACAAATCCCTGCAGAAATGGATGGAATATAAGCATTCCAAATGATACAAAAAGGAAATGTGATGTTTGTACCTCGGCAGCCTGGATTGCAGATTTTCGCTCCTCTACTTGTGTTACACGGCCAACCCAAACAAATACCTCAGCACCACAGTCCAACAGATAGCTTTTATTGTTTTCTAACAAGCCTTTGGACAGTTCACCTTCAACAATCTTCACCTCGCCATCAGTGATGCTACAGGGGACAGTAATTATGATTCAGCACTCTATATGCACACAGTCCAAAACAATGGTTATCTGGATAGCCATTTTTGTGTTTCTCCATGGAAAAAATTCCGCATCTTACAAGATAGAACCAGATCAGAATATAGAACTTTGAAAGCTTTAATCATTGGCAT
>JANQBM010201266.1:0-22981 GCA_025594535.1 Erythroxylum domingense | reverse complement strand
TAGAACACTTTCAGTGGAGAAGACAGCTCCTTGGCACACCTTTGGCGAGAAAATAGCCCATTAGGACACATTTGGTGGGGAAAATAGCGAACTGGAAAACATTCTATAGGAAAATAGTCTATTGGCACGGTTGCTCGGTACATTCATTGAGAAAACATCTTATTGGCACACCTTCGGTGAGGAAACCATCTCATTGGCACACCATCGTTCAAAAATTAGCCTTTGGCACACGTTTTATGGAGACAATAGCCTGTTGGCATATGTTTGGTTTGAAGACAACCCGTTGGCACTATTGCTGGGAACCTTTGGTGAGAAACCATCAAGTTGGCACACCTTTTGTGGAGTAGACAGCCCGTTGTCAAATGTTTGGTGAAAAATAGACCGTTATTATACATTTGGGGGAAAATTAGTTAAATGGCATATGTTCAGTGGGAAAAATAATTCATTGGCATGGTCGCTTGGCACCTTTGGTTAGAAAACACCAAGTTGACACACCTTCTGTGGAGAAGACATCTCATTTGCATACCTTCATTTGAAAAAAAGCCTTTTGACACACATTTCATGGAAAAATATCCCATTGGCACATGTTCGGTGGGGAAATGGTCTATTGGCATGGTCGATCATTAGCTTTATTGAAAAATAGCCTGTTGGCATGATTGTTAGGCACTTTGATGGGAAAATTGCTAGTTGGCAAACCTTCAGTGTGAAAGACAACCTGTTGGCATACCTTTCATGAGAAAAAATCCTGTTGTTTGGAGGGAAAAACAACTAGTTGGCATGTATTTGATGGGAAAATAGTCCATTAGCTTGGTCGTGCGACACCTTTGTTGAGAAAACATGTTGTTAGTACACCCTCATTTGTAAACACAACCCTTTAGCACACATTTCGTGGAGAAAATAGCTCGTTGGACACTTTTGGTGGGAAAACAACCTGTTTGCATGGTCACTCGTCATCTTTGGTGAAAAAAACATCACGTTAATATAAAGTTGGGGGGAAAAAATCCTATTGGCATGGTTGCTATGCACGTTTAGGGAGAACACAACTCGTTGGCATACCTTCGGTGGAGAAGAAAACCCGTTGGCATACTTTTGATAAGAAAAACATCCCATTGGCTTGGTCATTGACACCATCAGAGTGGAAACAACCCATTGGCATACCTACAATGGGAAAAACAGCCCGTTGGCATGGTTGTTGGGCACATTCAGTGATAAAACAATCACAAGTTTGGCTAGAAAAATAGCCAATTGGCACACATCTGGTGGGTAAAATAGCCCATTGAAATGGTTGCTGAGTACCTTTGAGGAGAAAACAATCCATTGGCATGCCTTCAGTGGAGAAAACAACCTGTTGGCACATATTAAATATGAAAGATAGCCAGTTGGCAAACCTTCAGTGGAAAAAATAGCTCAATGATATGGTCACGAGGCTCCTTCAATGACAAAATAACTCGTTGGCAACCTTCGGTGGAGAAAACAACCTAATCGTACAGTCATTAGGCATATTTGGTGAGTAACCAGTCAGTTGGTACACCTTCAATGGGAAAAAAAACTTATTGACATGTTCGATAGGCACCTTCGGTGAGAAAACATCTCATTAGCAAACGTTCTGTGGGAAAAACATCCCACTATCATGGTTGCTAGGCATCTTCAGTGAGAAAAAATACCATAAGCACACCTTCAGTGGGGAAAATAACTTGTTAACAGACCTTTAATAGGAAAAACAACTCATTGGCATGGTTACTAGGCACCTTCGGTGAGCAAACAACTCGTTGGCACAGTCATTGGTCACCTTTAGTAAGTAAACAGCCTGTTGACACACATTCGATGGAAACAAACATCCCGTTGACAAACGTTTGGTAGGAAAAACAAATAATTAGCACACATTCGGTGGGAAAAATAGTCCATTCAAATGGTCACTCTGTACCTTCGATGAGAAAACATATGATTGACACACCTTTAGTACAAAAGATCACCCATTAGCGCACCTTTATCTAGAAAAACAACTCATTAACATGGTTATTGGGCAACTTCATTAAGAAAACAACCCATTAGCATAGGTTTGGTTGGAAAAAAGATCCATTGACATGATTTTTAGGCACCTTTGATGAGAAAACAACCTATCGGCACAGTTGTTGTGCACCTTCGATATGAAAATAGCCCATTGCCATACATTCGGTGGTGAAATAGCGTGTTGGCATGATTGTTTGTCACCTTTGGTGAGAAAACAACCTATTAATACACGGTCGGTGGGAAAAACATCCTGCTGGTAGGTTTATTGGGAACCTTCAATGATAAAATAGCCCGTTGGAATACCTTCGGTGGAGAAGATAGCTCGTTGGCACACCTTTGGTTAGAAAATAGCCCGTTAGGACACGTTTGGTAGGAAAAACAACTGATTGGCACATATTTGGTGGGGAAAACAGTCTATTGGCACAGTTGCTCGGTACCTTCGGTGAGAAAACATCCTATTGGCACACCTTCAGCGGGGAAAACATCTTATTGGCATACCTTTATTTGAAAAAGTAGCCCTTTGGCAAATTTTTTGTGGAGAAAATAGTCCATTGGCACCCGTACGATTGAAAAAATAACCTGTTGGCACAGTTACTAGGCAACTTTGATGAGAGTACAAGTCGTTGGCACACTTCGACTAAAAAAATAAGCTATTGGCACACGTTCAGTGGCGAGAAAAGCTATTGGCATTGTTGATCGTCACCATTGGTGAGAAAATAGTTTGTTGACACACAATCGGTAGGAAAAACATCTCATTGGCACAGTTGTTGGGCCCCTTTGGTGAAAAAATAGTATGTTGGCACATCATCGATGGGGAAAACAACCCCGTTGGCAAACCATTGGAAAATATTTGATGAAAAAATAGCTCGTTATAACATGTTTAGGTGAAAATAAATAATTGGCTCACGTTTGATGGTAAAAATAGTCCATTGGCACAATCGCTTGACACTTTTGTTAAGAAAACATCTTGTTGGCACACCTTCAATGGAGAAAAAATCTCATTTGCACCCCATCTATAAAAAATATAGCCCTTTGGCATACGATTCATAGAGAAAATAGCCCGTTGCCATAAATTTGGTGGGGAAATAGTTTATTGGCATGGTCACTCATGACCTTTAGTGAAAAATAGCCTGTTGATAAATGGTCGATAGGAAAAACGTCCTGTCGATATGGTTGCTAGGCACCCTTCAGTGAGAAAATAATCTGATGGCACACCTTTGGTGAGAAAACAGCCTGTTAGGACACGTTTGGTGGAAAAACAACCAATTGGCATGCTGTCAGTGGGAAAAATAGTCCATTGCATGGTTGCTCTGCATTTTTGTTGACAAAACATTATGTTGGCACATCTTTGATGGAGAAAACAGCTCATTGCACACCTTTGTTTGTAATCATAACCTTTTAGCATATGTTTTATGGAGAAAATAGCCCGTTGGCACACGTTCGATAGGGAAACAACTCATTGGCATGGTCACTCATTACCTTTGAAGAAAAACATCCCATTGATATATAGTTGGTGGGAACAATATCATGTTGGCATAGTTTTTAGGCACCTTTGTGGAAAATAGCCGATTGCAAAACTTTGATAAAGAAGAAAGCTTGTTGACACATCTTTGGTGAGAAAATAACCTGTTAGGACACGTTTAGTGGGAAAATAGCTAATTGACACACCTTCGGTGGGAAAAACAATTTGTTAGCATTGTCGCTTGCCACCGTCGGTAAAGAAACATCCTTTTGGCACACATTCGGTAGAGAAAACAACCCATTGACATACCTTTGTTTGGAAAAATAACTCGTTGACTTACCTTCAATGGAGAAAACAACCTTTGGCACACTTATTGTGTAGAAAATAGCTCGGTAGCATACGTTCAGGGGGAAACAACCTCTTGGCCTTGTCGCTCATCACCTTTGGTGAAACAATTACTCGTTGACACGAGGTCGGTGGGAAAAACATCCCTTTGGCACTATTTCTGGGCACTTTTGGTGAGAAAACAGCTCATTGCCACACCTTGGGTGAAGAAGACAGTTGTTAGGTCACCTTTGGTGAGAAAATAGCCTGTTAGGACACGTTTGGTGGGAGAAATAGTTAATTGCCAAATGTTAGGTGTGCAAAACATTCCATTGGCATGGTTACTGGCCACCTTCGATGAGAAAACATCTTGCTAGCACACCTTCTGTGGAGAAAACAACCCATTGGCACACCTTCATTTAGAAAAACAACCCTTTGATATGGTCGTTGGGTACCTGAGTTAAGAAAATAGCCAATTGGCATATGTTTGATATGAAAAATAACCCATTAAAACGGTCACTAGGAACTTTGGGTGTAAAAAATAGCCCATTGGCATGGTCACCTAACACCTTCTATGATAAAACAACCTGTTGGCATACCTTTATTGGGAAAAATAGCCTATTGTAATAGTTACTAGGAACCTTGAATGAAAAATAGCCTGTTAGCTCACCTTCAATGGAAAAAATAACCCGTTGGCACACATTATGTGGAGAAATTAACTCGTTGGCACATGTTCGGTAGGGAAACAACTAGTTGGTCTGGTTGCTCGTCATCTTTAATGAAAATTAGTCTATTGGTACACATTTGGCGGGAAAAACATTTCTTTGGCACAATCACTTGGCACCTTTAGTGAAAAAATAGCCCGTTAGCACACCTATGATGAAGAAAAAAGCCAATTTGCACATGTTCGGTAGGAAAAACAACCCATTGGCACAATTATTTGGCACCTTCAGAGTGAAAACAGTTCGTTGGCATACCTACAGCGGGAAAAACAGCCCATTGGCATGGTCATTTGACACCTTTAATGAGACAACAAGTTGTTATCCCACGTTTGGTGGGAAAAATAGCCAATTAGCACACATTCGGTGGGTAAAACAACCCATTGGCATGGCTACTGGGCACCTTTGGGGAGAAAAAAATTCAATGGCACATCTTCGGTGGAGAAAACAACCTATTAGCCCACATTTAATGTGAAAAACAATCTTTTAGCACACTTTCAGTAGGCAAAATAACTCAATAGCATGGTCACTAGGCACCTTCGATGAGAAAACAACCCATTGGTACACCTTCAGTGGAGAAAACAACTTGTTGGCACAGTCGCTAGGAACTTTCAGTGAGAAAACAGCTTGTTTGTACACCTTCGATGGAAAAAACAACTTATTGGCATGTTCATTGGGCACCTTTTGTGAGAAAACAAATAATTGGTCGATGTTCGATGGGAAAAACATCCTGTTGGCATGGTCATTGGGCACTTTTAGTAAGAAAAAAAATCTCATTAGTATAGCTTCAGTGAGGAAAACTGCAACACCCAACTACTATAGAGTATATACCCAAACATCTAGAGGATATTCCAGAAGATACCCTATGACAATGATGTGTTAGAGCAATTACTTTCATTTATATGGTATCATACAGAAAAACACAATACTTAAAAAAAACTCAACCCCTTATTTCATTTACTAACAAAATTTACATTGCAATAATACTTTCATTTAAACAAATATTTACATTATCAAAAGCATCTAAGGGTTTACTACTCTTTTTACATAAGAGTTCTACAAGACATGATAAACTAAATAACATAATCTCCTCAGATGTCAGCTGACTGACCTTTGAGCTATAACTTAATCCAAAATACTCTTCTAGAGTATCTTAGGAACTAGGTCTCCTCTCTCGTACTTGAAAAGCCATATTGCAATTTTGATGAGTTTTGTGAACTCAGGGAGTGAACTATCATTGATTAGCTCATTAATGCTCGATACACAAATATTTAACATATAACCAAATTCACAACATTTTTCATCTAAAATAGGCATAATAACTGTTACACATTTCATATACTCTTTCAAATCTTACATGTAGCACCTCGTTACGAATAGGTACATACCGAAACACCCTAAGGACATTCCAGTACATAACCTATGATAATGGTGCACTACGTTCGATCACAACATACACTTAACATGGCATCATCAAGAAAGTCACAATATTTAAAACCAAAAATTTCCCCTTTTCATTTCATAAATTTGAATGTAATACATTATAGCTTTTGAATAACCGTACATGTACATCATCATAACCTATTACAAAATAAGCTACATGAAAGAGGAAATACACAAAAGATCTATCTAATCTTCCAATCTCAACTGACTAACTTATGAGTAGTTTTCTTCACAAAAGTACAATAATTATGCTTCTTGTATGGTCTCTCAGTAGCAAAAGTCCTCCCTCGATCCTGAAATGTCAACGTGCAATTTTGGGTGAGTTTTGCGAACTCAGATGAGGTAACCAACATCGATGGTTAACTTAATTCATGCCACACATCAAACATGTAGAAATATAATTCACATCTTTGCATTTTTACGTAAAGCATCACATATCACTTTCGGGACAATTATACTGAACATTTCATTCATAAAAATGTACATATATCAATTGTAAATGCAATGCACATGATTTAGTTTCATTTTTCACTTTGTTAAGACCAAATGCCTTTTTACTAGCTCACATCCCTTTGTGGATACCAAGCTATATTAATTAACGTCCTATATCCCTTAATGGATGCCGGGTACGTGCACAACTGAGCCAAAGGATCTTATCACGTTCTAAGCTTTAAGCTCTTATACCGGCAACTTCGGTCCCAACTGCCATTATCTTTCATTCATTCACGTAATGAAATGCATCATACATATTTAATGATTACACTCATTCAGTCACATTCACACTCTTTCTTATTCACATTTGTCATCGAAATTTTAGTCCAACATTTAACATTGAATTTGAGAAAAAATACTCAATCATAGTAACATTCAATTAGCACTTCCAATATAGTCCTGAATATAAAGCTCCTCGGACAATCAATTGTCCGGAATCAAGACAATCAATTTCACATTTATAAGATAACTTTAACAAAAATAATTATTTGAGTGAGACAATCTAGGTTATTCACAGGTCATTCCCAAAGCTAATGCCTAGAAGTTTAGGCAACGTTTGGATGTTAATGTTCTAGTTGCTCCTCTATATCACACAATATACATATATCACAATTTGGCACAATTATGTGTTTATTAATGCATATGTATGTATATGCAGTACACAAATTGCATGTTCACCATAATCCCGGGTATCATTCTAATATTATTTTCATGTAAACATTCATATAGCCAAACTCATATAAGTATCATTTATGCTTATGGTTTAGACCTAATAAAACCATAAAAATTGAAATTCATAATTCCTTGGTGAATTCAGATTTTTCTTATAACAACTTTTGGGTTAACATTCCATATTGTTTTTTACTAAGAAAATAAAGTAATTTGAGGATACGTTCTTCTAGAAAATTATTCTCCTATCTCTTGAGTTTCTAATGACACTAAGATCATTCAATTTGGTTCAGTATTTTATGAGTTATGTTCAAACTACTACAATCTAGGCACATTTGAAACTTTGGCTTGTATATGATCATGCAGTCAAATTGTACAACTTAAATATCTCAATTCACACATTAAAGAATTATGAACTTTATATCAATTGAAAGATAAGAGAATGAAATAAAAATTTTATGAAGAAGCCTTTTCCTAATTGAGCATGTATCAATACAGTTTATTCAATATCAACAAGATATGATTTGTATCTCAGGTAATACTACAACCTTAGTAAAAACTCAAATTCAAGCCAGATTTTGAAATTCTTAGACAGAATTAAAATTTGATTTCTTCAGAAAATTATATCCCTATGTCTCTAGTTTACTCCAAATAAAAAATAATCCCATTTGGATAACTAAAGAACAAGTTACGGCTAAAACACAGAAGCATAATCTTTGGACATGTTACAACTACATTTTCCAGCTTTCATCTTCTAATTTACTAATCCCAATTCTCAACTTCATGTCAAATTTTGAGACTCTTAACGACAAAATTAAAATTTTATGTCTGAATAAAAAATATATCCATATGTCTTTAGTTTAATCCAGATCAAGAATCGTCTCATTTCGATAAATACAGAACAAGTTATGTCTAAAAGATAGAAGCTTAATCAGTGGAAACTTTAGAACTACCATTTTCCAGCACCCTCTTCATCCCCATTTAGTCTCTCGATCCTTGCTTCAAACAACTCATAAATACCATTGATAAAATGTAATAGAACATACATCTATTTATTGCAACATCAACGTTACACATATCTCAACTCCTCTGTCCTGATCATTAAACACTAAACTATCATCATAAATGCTTCATTAAACACCAACCTATGAAGATCAACATGTAACTTACTTGATTTATCTTCAAATCCTTCAAAAACACACCAACCCTAGTTTTCCCATGTGTCTCATGGCTATCATCATTCTAGGGTAGATTTGGTTGGGTTTTTTGTGAGAAATGATGAAGAGACAACAAGATAAGGGTAGCAAAGAAATGTAAGAATAATGTTCACTTTGATGTAGAGATGAAGAGAGTGTTGTGGAGATGAGAAAAAAATGAAGAAGATGAAGTGTGATTAATGAAAAGAAGAGAAGAAGAAACAAGATACAAAGCAATTAAATGGTCTTCCAATAAATAAAGCAATCGTGGGTTTTAAGATATGGCTTAGCAAGTGACATTTGTCACTTGCCACATGCCAACTCCTTCACTTAGGTTCTCTCATTTAATTTGTCCAATAAACTCCAATTTCTACTCCAATGTCTCCAAATTTCAATGACATATGTCAGTAAACCTAAATGTTATTTACAAAAATTTTCACTAACGTTTGACTCTTAATTCTACTGTTATTTGTCAATTGTCTTGCCACTTGGCATTTTTCTAGTCTAAAAATTTCCCAAAATTTTTCTAAAATTCACCAAAAATTCTAAATCAATAAATGCACTCTCGAAATTAATTTTCAACATATAAAAATCACAATTCTCAATAAAATCACATCTATTTCTCTCTCTTGATCTATAAAATCATTCTCAGGTGCTAGCATGTTCTTATCTGCTCTTCAAATACACCAAAATATCATCGATAAACACTATCACAAAGTGGTCCAGGTAGGGCTAAAACATCTTATTCATCAAGGCCATAAATGTTGTCAGGGCATTAGTTAACCCAAACTGCATTACTAAAAACTCGAAGTGCCCATTCCTGCTCCTGAATGCACTTTTAGATACATTAGCCTCTGCTATCTTTAACTGATAATAACCCGATCTCAAATCTAGCTTAGTAAATACCTGAGTTCCCTAAAACTCATCAAACAAATCATCAATTCTAGGCAACCGGTACTTGTTCTTCACTGTCACCTAATTCAGTTGCCTATAATCGATGCACAACCTCAAAGTCTCATCTTTCTTCTTTACAAACAAAACTGGAGCTCCCGAAGGTGAGACACTGGGTCTAATGAAACCCTTTTCCAATAACTCCTGTAGTTGAGCCCTCAACTCCTTCAATTCTACAGGTGCCATCCTATATGGAGGAATAGATATAGGAGCAACACCTGGAACTAAATCAATTGTGAACTAAGTAGCACTTGGAACTAAATCAATTGTGAACTATGTTTCTTGATTTAGAGGTAAGCCAAGTAATTCGGTGGGAAACACATCTGAGAATTCCCTAACTATGGGAATGTCCTGCACATTCTGCTCAGCTTTAGTATCGATGACATAGGCCAAATAAGCCTCACATTCTCCTTGCATCAACCTCAATGCACTCACAAATGATATCAACCTGGCTAGCACTGCTTGACTAATTCCTCTAAAAACTGCTCTTAGCTAATCAGGAGATTATAGTACTACCTCCTTGGTATAGCAGTTTATGACAGCTTTATGAGTAGTGAGCCAATCCATACCTATGATAATATTTATCTCTCTCAGCTGTAATATAATCAGATCTGCCTCTAATTTTTCTTGATCAATCTAAATCAAACACCTCTTGCAGACCTCCCCTATAATTGTAGCACTACCTATTGGTGTACTTACCTCTAATTCGAACTGTAGTAATTTTCTATCACAATGTAGCCTAGATGCTAAATGTAGTGTGATGAATGAATACATAGATCCTGGATCTAGCAATGCAAATTCTTCATGATCATAAATAAGTAGCACACCTACAATGACATCTGGATAATCCTGAGCCTCCTGCCTAGTCATGGCCTAGACTCGGGCTTGAGGCTATGGTTGGCTGCTCCGTATCTCAGTCCTGACATAAGGACTCCCTGTGCTCACTCTTCCTTTACCACGGGCTCTCTGTCTAGTCTCACCTCCTCGACTCTATTGGATTGTAGCTTCACTTACAGATCCCCCTCTCATACCTGAATGGGCTCTAGCAACAATAGGACAATCTCTAATTCTGTGATATAGAGAACCACATCGAAAACAAGCTCCTGATAATGTCCAACACTCACCACTGTGCTTTTTCCTACAGAGCTCATAAGGGGTAACCGACTCTGCACCGAGTCTCTTCCACTGCTAAACTGTACAAAACCACCCCTCTGTTTGAATCTTGACTGTCTTGATCCAGTCGGTGGTTTGAAAGCTTAGTTTTGGCATTTACTGAATCTTTTGCTAGAACCATTCTGAACCTCACTAGACCTCTTCAATTTAGACCCTTTCCTAGACTCTACTTTTCCCTCTCCCAGTAGCTACTTAATTCTGAGCGAAGCAGCTCTCAACTCAGTGAAACTACTAAGGTTGGAGATTGTTAATCTTGTCCTGATCTCCATGTTCAACCCGCCTTCAAATCTCCTACACTTATCTTCTTCAGTAGGAATCAAAAAAGTAGTATACCCCATCAACTCATTGAACCAGATCTCTTATTTTGCCACTAACATCTTACCCTGCTTCAAATCCAGAAACTCTTTCATCTTCTTATCCAAGTAGTTCTTGGGTAGGTAGTTTCCCTTGAAGACCCTCAGAAATTCTTCCCACTTCAGGTTACAAGGCCTGGTGGTATTGTCTGGAATAGTCTTCCACCACTAGTAAGCTGGGCCTTGAAGTAAAGAAACTGTTTAGTTGAACTTCTCATCTGGCTCGCAGTCTATCTGATTGAAAACTCTTTTTGTCCTCTCTAGCCATCCTTCGGCCTCTGTAGGGTCTGTACTTCTGTAGAAGTCTATGCCCCCCTACTTCCGTAGCCTATTACACCTCCTCTACCTTATCTTAGGAACTATAGGAAGCATTTCCTCAGGCTGAGGTACTGAAGACTCTTTACTGGCTCCTACAGATCCTAGATCAGCTGGCTATCCCACTTGTTCACCTATAGTGGATGACCTATAATAAACAAGAACTCCAATCATTATCTACATTTGTCACGACATTTCATGCTTAAAATTCCTATATGTCCCTATGGATGCCAAACCATGCTATGATATCACCCAATGTAGCACCCTGTTACTATGGAGTACATACCGGAACACCCTGATTACATTCCAGTACATAACCTATGATAATGGTGTGCTACGTTCGATCACAACATTCACTTAACATGGCATCAACATTTTCTTGTAAGGCATCATCAAGAAAGGCACAATATTTAAAACCAAAATTTTCCTCTTTTCATTTCGTAAATCCGAATCTAATACATTGTAGCTTTCGAATAACCATACATGCACATCATTATAACCTATTACAAAATAAGCTACATGAAAGAGGAAATACACAAAAAGATCTATATAATCTTACAATCTCAGCTGACCGACCTATGAGTTGTTTTCTTCACAGAAGTACAAGAATTATGCTTCTTGTATGGTCTCTTAGTAGCAAAAGTCCTCCCTCGATCCTGAAATGTCAACGTGCAATTTTGGATAAGATTTGCGAACTCAGATGAGGTAACCAACATCGATGGTTCACTTAATTCATGCAACACATCAAACATGTAGACATATAATTCACATCTTTGCATTTTCACATAAAGCATCACACATCACTTTCGGGACAATTGTACCGAAAATTCCATTCATACAAAAATACATATATCAATTGTAAATGCAATGCACATGATTTAGTTTCATTTGTTACTTTGTTGTGACCAAGTCTCTTTTTACTAGCTCATATCCCTTTGTGGATACCAAGCTGTATTAATTAATGTCCTATATCCCTTAGTGGATACTCAGTATATGCACAACTGAGCCAAAGGCTCTTATCACGTTTTGAGCTTTAAGCTCTTATACCGGTGACTCTGGTCCTAACTGCCATTATCTTTCATTCATTCACGTAATGAAATGCATCATACATATTCAATGATTATACTCATTCAGTCACATTCACACTCTTTCTTATTCACATTTGTCATCGAACTTTTAGTCCAACATTTAATATTGAATTTGAGAACAAATATTCAGTCATATTAACATTCAATTAGCACTTCCAATCCAGTCCTAAATAAAAGCTCCTCGGACAATCAATTGTTCGAAATCAACACAATCAATTTCACATTCATAAGATAATTCAAACATAATCTAACACAAATAATTAATTGAGTGAGACTATCTAGGTTACTCACAGGTCATTCCCAAAGCTAATGCCTAGAAGTTTTGGCAACTTATGGATGTTGATGTTCTAGTTGCTCCTCTATATCACATAATATATATATATATATCACAATTTGGCATAATTATGTGCTTATTAATGCACATATATGTATATGAAGTATACACAATGCATGTTCATGACAATCCCAGGTATCGTTCGATTATTCTTATCATGTAAACATTCGTATATCCAAACTCATATAAGTATCATTTATACTTATGGGTTATACCACAATAAAACCATAAAAATCGAAATTCATAATTCCTTGGTGAATTCAGATTTTTCCTATAACAACATTCAATATTATTTTTACTAAGAAAATAAAGTAATTTGAGGATATGTTTTTCTATAAAATTCTTCTCCTATCTCTTAAGTTTCTAATGACACTAAGATCATTCAATTTGGTTTAGTATTTTATGAGTTATGCTCAAACTACTACAGATTAGGCACATTTGAAACTTTGGCTTGTACTTGATCATGCTGTCAAATTGTACAGCTCAAATATCTCAATTCAAATATTAAAAAATTATGAACTTTATGTCATTTGAAATATAAGAGAATAAAATACAACTTTTATTAAGAAACCTTTGCCCAATTCGGCATGTATCAATATAGTTTTTTCAATATCAACAAGATATGATTTCTATCTTAGGTAAAACTGCAACCTTAGTCAAAACTCAAATTTGAGCCAGATTTTGAAATTCTTAGAGACAAAATTAAAATTAGATTTCTTCAGAAAAATTTATCCCTGTGTCTCTACTTTACTCCAAATAAAAAATAATCTCATTCGGATAACTACAGAAAAAGTTATGGCTAAAACACAAAAGCCTAAACAGTGGACATGTTACAACTACATTTTCCAGCATTCATCTTCCAATTTACTACACCAAGTTCTCAACTTCATGTCAATTTTTGAGAGTCTTAATGACATAATTAAAATTTCATCTCTGAAAAAAAAATCCATATGTCTCTAGTTTAATCCAGATCAAGAATTGTCTCATTTGGATAACTACAGAACAAGTTTTGTCTGAAAGACAGAAGCTTAATCAGTGGAAATGTTAGAACTACCATTTTCCAACACCCTCTTCATCACCATTTAGTCTCTCAACCCTTCCTTCAAAAAAGTTACAAATACCATTGATACATTAAAACAGAACATACATCCATTTATTGCAACATCAATGTTACACATATCTCAACTCCTTTATCCTGATCATTAAACACTAAAATATCATCATAAATGCTTCATTAAACACCAACCCATGAAGATCAACATGTAACTTACTTGATTTATCTTCAAATCCTTCAAAAACACACCAACCCTAGTTTTCCATATGTCTTATGACTATCATCATTCTAGGGTGGATTTGGTTGGGTTTTTTGTGAGAAATGAAGAAGAGACAACAAGATGAGGGTAGCAAAGAAAGGTAAGAATAATGTTCACTTTGATGTAGAGATGAAGAGAGTGTTGTAGAGATGAGAACAAAATGAAGAAGATGAAGAGTGATTAATGAAAAGAAGAGAAGAAGAAACAAGATACAAAGTAATTAAATTGTCTTCCAATTAATAAAGCAATCATGGGTTTTAAGACATGGCTTAGCAAGTGACATTTGTCACTTGCCACATGTCAACTCCTTCACTTATGTTCTCTCATTTAATTTGTTCAATCAACTCCAATTTCTACTCCAATGCCTCCAAATTTCTATGACATATGTCATTAAACCTAAATGTCATTTATAAAAATTTTCACTGACATTTGACTCTTAATTCTACCACTATTTATCAATTGTCTTGCCACTTGGCATTTTTCCTAGTCCAAAAATTTCCCAAAATTTTAGAAAATTTTCTAAAATTCACCAAAAATTCTAAATCACTAAATGCATTCTCCAAATTAGTTTTCAACATATAAAACCACAATTCTTAATAAAAATCTCCTTTCACATATATAAATCAATTATACCCAGAAATTAAATACATGTACAATTATTTTCATACACAAAAAATTCAATATTCATGTGTTGATGCGTATCATATAATGCATGAGCATGAAATGCATTTTCTAATTTCTTAATAATCTCTCATATTTACTATTCTAACCTGAACATGGGTAATGAGATGTTACAATTCTCCCCTCCTTAAAAAAATTTCGTCCTCGAAATTCTTAGTTTGTTGTTTGAACAAGTTGGGATATTACCTCCTTATATGCTCCTCCATTTTCCAAGGTGCTTCGTCAGTTGAGTGATTCCTCCAAAAGACTTTCACCAATGGACTCACTCGGTTCCTCAATTGCTTGATCTAGGATCCCACTATCTTAATCGACTGCTCAACATAGCTTAGGTTACTAGCAACTTCAATCTCATAAGCCGGTATCACATGTGTCAGATCCGATCAGTATCTTCGGAGCATACTCATATGAAACACGTTATGTAATTGAGACATTTCATTCGGTAAACCTAACTTATAAGCTAAAGGTCCTATCCTCTCAATGACCTTATATGGATACCTAGGGCCTAACTTGCCCTTTTTATCGAATCTCAATACTCCTCTCCAAGGTGACACTCTCAGAAACACTCTGTCTCCTACATTGTATTCCATATCCCGTCGATGTTGATCCACATAACTCTTCTGTCTCTCTTGAGTGGCTTTAATTCAGCTTCGTATCAATTTCACCTTGTCTATGGTATCTTGTATCAATTCTGGGCCTTTAACCATTCTCAAGCCCTTTTCATCCCAATATAAAGGTGATTGACACTTTCTTCCATACAACGCCTCAAATGGTTCATTTCAATACCACTATGGTAGTGATTATTATATGCAAATTCTATTAGTGCTATGTACTGATCCCAAGCTCCCTAAAACTCCAATACATATGCTCTAAGCATATTGTCAATAGTCTTGATTGTCCTCTCACTCTGCCCATTTGTTTGTGGACGAAATGTAGTATAGAAGTTCAACTTAGTACCCATACCAAACTATAAACTCTTCCATAATCTCGAAGTAAATTTGGGATCCCTGTCCAATACAATAGACATTGGAATACCATGCAGTCTAACCCCCTCATTCACATATCTTCGGGCCAACTGATTTAGTGAGTTATTCTCTCTCACTGGTAAGAAATGAGTCGACTTAGTCAATCAGCCCACTACAACCGATATAGCATCATTCTGCCTCAGAGTCTTAGGCAATCGCATAACGAAGTCCATAGTAATTCATTCCCATTTCCACTCTAGAATAGGCAATGAATGTAGCTTCCCTATTGGAGCCTGATGCTCAACCTTAACTTGCTGGCATGTTATACACTTAGAAATATACTCCGCCACTTGCTTTTTCATTCTAGGCCACCAGAAATGTTGTTTTAGTGTGTTATACATCTTTGTAGTACCAGGATCCATGGCATAGGTGGCCATATGATCTTCCTCAAGAATTTCCTTTCTTAAATCATTCACATTCGATACACAAAGCCTCTGCTTCAACCACAGTGTCTCATCTCTCATCTCAAACTCAGAATCCGGATTCATCTTCACTTTCTCTATAAGCTTCACCATATCAGGATCTTTCCTCTGGACTTTTCTGATTATATCATGTAACATCAGCCTTAACTTTAATGTCGCAATTAATACCTCATCTTGTTCCAGATTCAATTCCACATTCAGAGCTCATAAGTAAATTAAGCTTGGTGACCTCGATAACTGAATCTGAGCTACACTAGTGTTCGACTTTTTACTCAAGCATCTGCCACCACATTAGCTTTCCCCAATATTTGGAATGTCTCTCTACAGAGATAGTGTCTCCATATCTTTAGAGAAAAGACCCACTATAGTAAGCTCTAAATCATGTGAACTAAGCAGCACCTAGAACTAAATCAATTGTGAGCTATGTTTCCTAATCTAGAGGTAGGCCAAGTAATTTGGTGGGAAACATATCCAAGAATTCCCTAACTACAGGAATGTCCTACACATTTTGCTCAGCTCTAATATCGATGACGTGGGCCAGATAAGCTTCACATCCTCCTTGCATCAACCTCAATGCACTCACAAATGATATCAACCTGGCTAGCACAACTTGACTGATTCCTCTGAAAAATGCTCTTAGCTGACTAGGAGAATCTAGTACTTCCTCCTTGGTATAGTAGTTCATTACAACCTTATGAGTAGTGAGCCAATCTATACCTATGATAATATCTATCTCTCTAAGCTGTAATATAATCAGATCTGCCTCTAATTCTGATTGATCAATCTGAATCAAACACCTCTTACTGACCTCCCCTATAATTGTAGTACTACCTATTGGTGTACTCACCTCTAATCCATACTGTAGTAACTTTCTATCACAATTCAGCCTAGATGCCAAATGTAGTGTGAAGAATGAATACGTAGATCCTGGATCTAGCAATGCAAATGCTTTATGATCATAAATAAGTAGCACACCTGTAACAACATCTGGAGAATCCTGAGCCTCTTACCTAGTCATGGAGTAGACTTGGGCCTGAGGCTACAGTTGGCTGCTCCTCAACTCAGTCCTGACATAAAGACTCCCTATGCTCACTCTGCCTTTACCATGGCCTCTCTGTCCAGTCCCACTTCCTCGACTTTGTTGGATTGTAGCTTCACTCACAGATCCCCCTCTCATACCTGAATGGGATCCAGCAACAACTGGACAATCTCTAATTATGTGATCTAAAGAACCACATCGAAAACAAGCTCCTGATAATGTACAGCACTTACCACCGTGCTTTTTCCTACAGTGCTCACAAGGGGTAATTGACTTTGTACTTAACCTCTTCCACTGCTAAACTATAAGGATCTGAAAGCTTAGTTTTGGCATTTGCTAAACCTTTCCAAGACTCTGCCTTCCCTCACTGGACCTCTTCATTCTAGACCCTTTCCTAGACCTTACTTTTCCCTCTCTCAGTAGATGCTCAATTCTGATCGAAGCAACTCTCAACTCAGTGAAACTACTCAGGTTGGAGATTGTTAATCTTTTCCAAATCTCCATGTTCAGCCCACCTTCAAATCTCCTACACTTATCTTCTTCGGTAGGAATCAAAATAGTAGCATACCCCATCAACTCATTGAACCAAATCTCATATTTTGCCACTAACATCCTACCCTGCTTCAAATTCAGAAACTCTTTCATATTACTATCCAAGTAGTTCTTAGGCATGTGGTTTTCCTTGAAGACCCTCAAGAAGTCTTCCCATCTGATTGAACTTCTCATCTGGCTCGCAGTCCATCTGACTGAAAATTTTCTTTGTTCTCTCTAGCCATCCTTCGGCCTCCGTAAGGTCTGTACTTTTGTAGAAGTCTATGGCCCCCTACTTTTGTAGCTTATCATACCTCCTCTCCCTTCTCTTAGAAACTTTAGGAGGCATTTCCTCAGGCTGAGGTACTGAAGACTCTTTACTGGCTCCTACAAATCCTAGGTCAGCTGACTATCCCACTTGTTCACCTATGGTGGATGACCTATAATAAACAAGAACTCCAATCATTATCCACATTTGTCACAATATTTCATGCTTAAAAATCCTATATGTCCTATGGATGCCAAACCTTGCTCTGATACCACCTAATGTAGCACTCCGTTACTATAGGCTATATACCAGAACACCCTGAGGACATTCCAGTACATAACCTATGATAATGGTGTGCTACGTTCGCTCACAACATTCACTTAACATGGCATCAACATTTTCTTGTAAGGCATCATCAAGAAAGGCACAATATTTAAAACCAAAATTTCCTCTTTTATTTCATAAATCCGAATGTAATACATTGTAGCTTTCGAATAAATGTACATGCACATCGTTATAACCTATTACAAAATAGGCTACATGAAAGAGGAAAAACACAAAAAGATTTATCTAATCTTCCAATCTCAGCTGACCGACCTATAAGCTGTTTTCTTCACAAAAGTACAAGAATTACGCTTCTTGTATGGTCTGTCAGTAGCAAAAGTCCTCCCTCAATCCTGAAATGTCAATGTGCAATTTTGGGTAAGTTTTGCGAACTCAGATGAGGTAACCAACATCGATGGTTCACTTAATTCATGTAACATATCAAACATGTAGACATATAATTCACATCTTTGCATTTTTACATAAAGCATCACATATCACTTTTAGGACAATTATACCGAACATTTCATTCATACAAAAGTACACATATCAATTGTAAATGCAATGCACATGATTTAGTTTCATTTGTCACTTTGTTGTGACCAGGTGCCTTTTTACTAGTTCATATCCCTTTGTGGTTACCGAGTCGTATCAATTAATTTCCCATGTGCCTTAGTGGATACCAGGTACATGTATAGCTGAGCCAAAGGCTCTTATCATGTTTTAAGCTTTAACCTATTTTACTGGCAACTCTGGTCACAACTGCCATTATCTCTCATTCATTCACGTAATGAAATGCATCATACATATTCAATGATTACACTCATTCAGTCACATTCACACTCTTTCTTATTCACATTTGCCATCGAACTTTTAGTCCAGCATTTAACATTGAATTTGAGAATAAATAGTCTGTCATATTGACATTCAAGTAGCACTGCCAATACAGTCCCGAAAATAGAGCTCCTCGGATAATCAATTATCTGGAATCAACACAATCAATTTCACATTCATAAGATAATTCGAACATAATCTAACACAAACAATTAATTGTGTGAGACCGTCTAGGTTACAGGTCATTCCCGAAGCTAATGCCTAGAAGTTCCAACAATGTATGGATGTTGACGTTCCAGTTGCTCCTCTATATCACATAATATACATATATCATAATTTGGCACAATTATAAGTGTTTATTAATGAACATATATGTATATAAAGTATGCACAATGCATTTTCATGACAATCTCAGGTATTGCTCTATTATTCTTGTCATGTAAACATTCATATATCCAAACTCACATAAGTATCATTTATATTTACAGTTTATACCTCAGTAAAACCATAAAATTCATAATTCGTAATTCCTTGGTCAATTCAGATTTTTCCTATAACAACTTTCGGGTCAAAATTCCATGATCTTTTTTACAAAGAAAATGAAGTAATTTGAGGATAATTTCTATATAAAATTGTTCTTCTATTTCTTAAGTTTCTAATGACACCAAGATCATTCAATTTGGTTCAGTATCCTATGCGTTATGATTAAAATACTACAGACTGAGCATATTTGAAACTTTGGCTTGTACATGATCATGCTGTCAAATTGTACAACTCATATCTCTCAATTCCCACATTAAAAAATTATGGACTTTACATAATCTGAAAGATAAGAGAATAAAATAAAACTTTTTTGAAAAAATATTTGTCTAATTCGGCATCTATCAATACACTTTATTCAATATCAACAAGACATGATTTCTATCTCGGGCAATACTACAGCCTCAGTCAAAACTCAATTTTAGGCCAGATTTTCAAATTATTAGAGACAAAATTAAAATTCTATTTCTCCACAAAAATTATATCCCTATGTCTCTAGTTTACTTCAAATCAAAAATCATCCCGTTCGGATAACTACAGAACAAGTTATGGCTGAAAAACATAAGCATAATCAGTGGACATGTTACAACTACATTTTCCAGCATTCATCTTCCAATTTACTACACCCAGTTTTCGACTTCATGCCAAATTTTGAGACTCTTAACCACAAAATTAAAATTTGGTATCAGCATGAAAAATATAGCCATATGTCTCTAGTTTAATTCAGATTAAGAATCGTCTCATTTTCATAGCCACAGAACAAGTTATGGGTAAAAGATAGAAGCTTAATCAGTGGAAATGTTATAACTACCAATTTCCAGCACCCTCTTCATCACCATTTAGTCTCTCAATCCTTCCTTCAAACAACTTATAAATACCATTAACACATTAAAACAGTACATACATCTATTTATTGCAACATCAATGTTACTCATATCTCAACTCCTCTATCATGATCAAGAAACACTAAACTATCGTTATAAATGCTTCATTAAACACCCTCCCATGAAGATCAACATGTAACTTACTTGATTTATCTTCAAATCCTTCAGAAACACACCAATCCTAGCTTTCCCATGTCTCTCATGACCATCATCATTCTAGGGTGGATTTGGTTGGGGTTTTCGTGAGAAATGAAGAAGAGACAATAAGATGAGGGTAGCAAAGAAAGGTAAGAATAATGTTCATTTTGATGTAGAGATGAAGAGAGTGTCATGGAGATGAGAACAAAATGAAGAAGATGAAGAGCGATTAACAAAATGAAGAGAAGAAGAAACAAGATACAAAGCAATTAAATGATCTTCCAATTAATAAAGCAATCATGGGTTTTAATACATGGCTTGACAAGTGACCTTTGTCACTTGCCACATGTCAACTCCTTCACTTAGGTTCTCTCATTTAATTTGTCCAATCAACACCAATTTCTACTCAAATTGTCTCCAAATTTCTATGACATATGTCATTAAACCCAAATGTCATTTATAAAAATTTTCACAACCATTTGACTCTTAATTCTACTGTTATTTATCAATTTTCTTGCCACTAGTGGGAAAAAGATTTCTTTGACATAGTTGCTAGACACATTTGGTGAAAAAACAACCCATTGACCCATCTATGATGGAGAAGAAAGCCAATTCACAAACCTTCGGTAAGAAAAATAGTGCATTGGCACAGTCATTAGGCACCTTCGGAGTGAAAATAGTTTATTGGCATACCTATGGTAGGAAAAACAACTCGTTGCCATGGCCATTAGACACCTTCAGTTAGTAAAATAGCCCATTAGCATGGTTGCTCGACACCTTTGGTAAGAAAACAACCCATTGTTATACCTTTGGTGGAGAAAACTACTCGTTGGCACATATTAATTTTTGAAAATAACTCGTTGCCATGCCTTCGATGGGAAAAACAATTGATGGCATGGTCACTTTGCACCTTTGATGAGAAAATAACTCGTTGTAACACCCTTAATGGAGAAAACAACCCTTTGATGAGAAAATTGCGCCATCGTGAGAAAATAAGAAATTGGTACACTTTCAGTTAGAAAAACAACTCATTGGTATGTTCCCTGGGCACCTTCAGTGAGAAAACAACCCATTGACACATGTTTGGTGGGAAAATATCTCATTAGCACGGTTGTTGGGCACCTTGGCTGAGAAAACAACTTAATGGCACACCTTAGATGGAGAAGACAGCCCGATAGCACACCTTTGGTAAAAAAACAACCCATTAACATATAGTTAGTGGAAAAAACATCCAATTGGCATAGTCGTTGTAACATCCCACTACCATAGAGTATATACCCGAACATCTCGAGGACATTTAAGTGCATATCTTATGACAATGGTATGTTAGAGCAAATATAATCTCTTAAATGGAGTCATAAAGAATACACAATACTTAAAACCTCAACTCGTCATTTCATTCATTCACAAAATTTTACATTGTAATCATTAAAACCAATATTTACATTACCAAATATGAGAAAGTTTACAACCCTTTATATATAAGTTCTACATAAGCAAACTACAACTTCTCAAATGCCAGTTGACAGTCCTTTGAGCTATATCTTAATACAAAATGTCCTTCTAGAGAATCTTAGAAATCTAGGTCTCCTATTTTGTGTTGTACCTAAAAAGCCATGTTCCAATTTTTGATGAGTTTTGTAAACTCAATGAGTAAACCATCATTGATGATCTAACTCTAGTCCAATACATAAATATCACACAACCAACCAATTTCACAACATTTTCCATCACAATAAGATATAATGAATGTCACACATTTCACATACATTCTTTCAGAACATATATAACCCAATCAATCACATTATGATGGCATATCACTTTATCATCACAATTTTAGAAAATGTTTCATACGAATATATTTCATAATCATAAATATACAAATGTGGATTCATATGAGACCCCAGATTCATTATTATTTGTTGTCACTGAGTGCCTTTCAGTTATAGATACTAGCCCATTGGGCTCAGTCAGATACAAAAATCATGGAGCAAAGCTCTACGTGCAGAATTTTGAGGTTAAAGCTTTTTCAAACAGGCTACTCTGATCACTTATGATGTATAGACAGAATCTTATATTCATCAGACCTTAGTTTGGCATTTAACTTTCGTTGAGTATTCAGAAATCAATCAAAATTCAGTTGCAAATAGATATTATTTAAATTTCAAATGTAAACAGAGCGCTTCCAAAACATTCCTGAATATCAAACTTCTCAAACCATTAAAGTCTGGAATTCACATACAGCTCATAAACAGTTCAATAATTGGAAGTTAAATAGAATAAATCAATCCTAGGAAGGTCATCTAGGTTGAATCACAGTACGCTCCAATCTATTGCTTGGATGGTCCGACAATGTCTGAACGAAGTTTGAAGTGAGCATCTAAAATCATACAATTCACTCATAATTCACATTACAAAGTCGATCAATCAGATACATATTCATTTGCGCAAATATA
>JANQBM010201066.1:0-22984 GCA_025594535.1 Erythroxylum domingense | reverse complement strand
AATACTTGAGGTAAATCTTACATATCATGAAGGTAGAAACAATTATTTGCCAAGTTCAATAAGAGTGAATCTTAGCTCGATCAAATGGAATGTTGGGTCGTATAGTAGCTGAACATGGCATATTAGGAGATCCAAAGAAAGAAGAGGTAATGATGAGGTGAGAAAATTTTGAGAAAAGATGTGTCGTTCAGATGGATAAATGAATGCAGAAGAATTTTTGAGGAATTAAAAACAATGATTGATTACAACACCAGTGTTGGCTATTTTCATTTGGATCTGAAGGTTATGTAATATATAAGGATGTTTCACACCAGAGAATTGGATGTAATCCGATGCAGCATAGTAAAGTGATTACATATATGCATCGAGACAACTGAGGTCTCGTAAGTTTAAATTATTTGGCAGATGACTTAGAAATATAACATCGGTTGCTATGTATGCTTCTTTCAAATTTCTTTTCTCAATCATTTATAACGGGTATACATACTCTTTACTTCAGTCACAAAGTATCATTTTCCCAATTCAACTCAAAATTCAAATTCATTTTCAATTTCTCAATACGACTTCACAATTTCTGAATCCTCACTTTGGGCTTTTCTAGTCCTTCCATGCAAAACTAATCTTAATTTCAATGTATCTAATGACACTTCATTTTGCCCCAATTTCAACTCAGTTACTTTATGCTCTTTATTGCACTAGATTTAGTAACCCCAATATCTGAAATTGTGCTACACTAGCTATTGAATTTTCTATTCTTTACATCATATACAAAACTAGCTTTACTAGGCAATACTTATTTGTACATCATAATCTTCAAGTAACTCTATCCATTGTCTCAGTCTTGTATTCAATTCTTTCTAACTCAATCGTACATTAAACTTTAATGATCTGCATATTAATATATATTACATTAATAGACACTTTTAAAATTGTGCAAAATGGTGATATATGTATGTATTAATTGACATAGAGGAGCAATTGGAACGTCAATAACCAGACATTGTTGAAACTTTGAGGCAATAGCTTTGGGAGCAATCTGTGAGTAACCTAGATGGTCGCACTCAATTAATTGTTTGTGTTAGATTATGTTTGAATTATCTTATGAATGTAAAATTGATTGTGTTGATTACAGACAATTGATTGTCCGAGGAGTTCTATATTCGAGACTGTATTGGAAGTGCTACTTGAATGTGAATATGACTGACTATTTGTTCTCAACTTTAATGTTAAATGTCAGACTAAAAGTTTGATGAAAAATGTGAATAAGAAAGAGTGTGAATGTGACTAATTGAGTGTAATCATTGAATACGTATGATGCATTTCATTACGTGAATGCATGAAAGATAATGGTAGTTGTGACCAGAGTCACCAGTAAAAGAGCTTAAGGCTCAGAACCTGATAAGAGTCTTTGGCTTAGTTGTGTATGTACCCGGTATCCACTAAGGGATATAGGACATTATTTGATACAGCTCGGTATCTACTAAGGGATATAAGCTAAAAAAAAGAGGCATTTGGTCATAACAAAGTAACAAATGAAACTGAATCATGTGCATTGAATTTACAATTGATATGTGTATTTTGTATGAATGAAATGTTTGGTATAATTGTCCCGAAAGCGATATGTGATGCTTTATGTAAAAATGCAAAGATGTGAATTATATATCTACATGTTTGATGTGTTGCATGAGTTGAGTGAACCATCGATCATGGTTACCTCATTGAGTTCACAAAACTCACCGTAATTTGCAACATACTTTTCACGCTCAGAGGAGACACCCAGTTACACCAACTGGGGCCTAACCACTGTATTCAAATAAACGATAAAGGTCAGGATCAGTTGGCATCTACATTTGTATTTCATTATTTTGTATTAAAAATGTGTATTACTATACAATGTGTATGTGAATGATTCTATAATGACATTATGACTAAAAGTGATTTGTATTTGTAATGGGCCTAAATGAGTACTGAAATTTTGATGATATATATATTGATCGTAACTTTGTAAATTGTTTTGAAAATTTTTATGAACAAAATGGGTATTTTGATTGCTAGTTTTCTGAAATATATATGTGACTCGTTAAAAGCTTTTAATGAGATTGATTGTTTGACTGTTCTAGCATGTCACTCTTGTAGAGTATGTTCTCAAATACCATCGATGTGTTCGGAAATATGCCCTATGGGAGTGGGGTGCTACATATGTGAATTAATAGTAACATTTATTGTTTTATATATCGATTTTCATTCCATTTTGTTGTATATTGTTTACTTAATTGGTGCGTATGAACTAATACAACATTATTGACTACATGTAATATTAAACATAGGTTTTTTTAACGTAATATAAAACAAAAAATGCATGTTATAACTTTGTTATCTTCTTGTATTGTATAGCTAAATGGATAAGAGTTGAATGTCTCATTAAAAATAGTCAACTAAATACGTAGAAGGAGTTAAGAGTTTCATGTAATTTGTAAAAGATTAAATGGGCGATAAATGTAGTAGTCGTTGTCCATACATTAATTGCTTAAATATGGACTTCCAAGTCAAGATATTGTATATAATCACTTGCTCATCTGAGGCATAGACAAATTTTATAGTCCATGGCTTTATCATGGTGAACGTAAGGAAGCAAGTTGTAGTAGAAGTGTCAGTACATCTTTTAATGAGAGTTACAATAATGATGTTGATGATTGTGATGTGAATGATGATGGTGATGATAGGATTAATGAGATGTTAGACGATTGTCAGAATTATATGGAGACTATGAATGAAACAGGAATGCCTAACATAATTGGTTATATGACAGAAGATAATTTTGGGAAGTTATTGAAAGTTGCTCAAGAACAATTATATCCGGGGTGCTCTAATTTTTCTCAACTCTCACTTGTGATGAAGTTGCTGCATTTGAAGGTTTATAATAAATGAAGTAAAAAGTCGTTTGACATTTTAATTGACTTACTAAATGATGCATTAACTATGGGACATAAGTTAGCAAAATCTTACTATGATGCGAAGAAACTGTTAAAGGACCTTGGATTGGGATATATTTCAATTCATGCTTATAAGTCTGAATGCATTCTTTATTGGAAGGAAAGTAAAGAACTTCAGGAGTGTCCTATTTATGGTACATCAAGGTGGTGGGTGAATGATAGAAGAGGGAAAAAGATAACGATGAAAATCCTTCAATACTTTCCTATTAAACCACAATTACAAAGGATGTTTATATCAACAAAAACAGCTATAGATATGAGGTGGCATAAAGGGAAACACATTGATGATAACATTATTCTTCACCCAACTAACTCAATGGTATGAAAAGAGCTTAATAGAAAGTTCCCATAGTTTAGACAAGATTGTCGTAATGTCCAACTTGGATTAGCATCAGATAGATTTAATCCATTCGATAATATGAGTAATTCATATAGCATGTGGCCGGTGATTCTAGTCCCATATAATTTACCTCCATGGAAGTATATGAAGGAGCCTTTTATGTTGTTGTCTTTGCTTATTCCAAGACCTACTGCTCCTGATAAGGACATCGATATTTACTTGCAACCATTAATTGATGACTTAAACGATCTATGGGAATATGAATTACAAACTTTTGATGTTGTTGAAGGCAACACATTTACAATGCATGCTACTATATTGTGGACTATAAATGATTTCCCAGCTTATGGGAATTTGTCAGGGTAGAGTACTAAAAGTTATATGGCTTGTCCTATCTGTAATCATCAAGCATATTCAACAAGGATTCAAAGTAAAATATATTATACAGGTCATCGTCGTTATTTGGAACATAGGCATAGATGGCGAAGAAGTAAATAGTTTAATGGCATAGTTGAGTTGGGTGAAGTTCCAATGCAGTTGTCGGGTGATGACATTGTTTACCAGCTGTCAAATTTGGGTGACATTATACTTGGCAAACACCTAAGTAATGTAAAGTGTAAGAGAAATGATATTAAACTAAATTGGACTGAAAAAATCATATTTTTTTAGTTTGATATATTGGAAGGAATTATTATTGAGGCACAATCTTGATGTCACACATATTGAGAAAAACATTTATGAGGCCATTTTAGGGACTATTATGCGAATTGATGGGAAATCCAAAGATACTATTAAGGCTAGACTAGACTTGGAAGACATGAATATTAGAAAAGATCTGCATTTGAGAAGAAGAGATGATGGATCATATTTTATTCCTCTTGTTTGTTACAACATGTTAAAAAGTGAGAAACAAGCATTATGTCAGTTACTCTAATCAGTCAAATTTTCTGATGGGTATGCATCTAATATAGGCAGTTGTGTGAATATTAAAGAAGAAAAACTGTCAAGTTTGAAAAATCATGATTGTCATGTACTTTTGCAACGACTACTTCCTGTTGGAATACATGGGTGTTTTTCGAAGGTTGTGTCTATTACTTTGGGTCAAGTGGGAGAATTTTTGAAGCAATTATGTTGCAAGACACTTAAAGTTGAAGAGTTTAATAAATTGGAGAAAGACATACCATTGATTATATGTAAGCTTGAACTATTATTCCCCCCATCATTTTTTGATGTTATGGTTCATTTAGCAATTCACTTATCAAATGAAGCAAAACTTGGTAGACCAGTACAATTTCGATGGATGTTTTCGATTCAAAGGTAATTCATATTAAATTCAACAAGTTTTTCCTATGTTATTTGTTTATAACAATTCCTAAGTTTTTAACTGTTTATGTTCAGGTTTTATGCTCTTTTAAGCATTATGTACGTAATAGACCTCGTCCAGAGGAGTTTATTACAAAGGTTTATATAGCAAATAAAGGCTTGAATTTTAGCTAAATGTACTTAACTGATGTGAAGATAAGATTTAATAAACCAGAATATAACTTTGATTTTAATGACAATGGTGGGTTGTCTATTTTCTCCCAAAAAGTTAGGCCGCTTGGTGCAGGTAAATATATCGAGTTAAGTAAGGACGAATTCGAAATTGCCCATCGGTATATTTTGAACAATTGCAAGAACATCGATACATACAAGGAGTATGTATATTCCTTTTCATTAAAACAATCATATTACAATTTCCTTCATTAACTCTGAGATCTTATTTTGTTTTTTTTTCCAATAGAGAGTACAAAGATACAATTTGCAACAAAGGCATCGTTAATATTGAAGAAAGACATAGGCAAAAGTTTGTATAATGGTTTAGAAATCGGGTAAGTTTCATATTAATTAAATATTATGAAAATATGAGAATATGTCTCATCCTCATATTTATTTTCAATTTGTCATACAAATGATAAGATTACATAACCATAACGTGCAAGAAGCGACAATAGCATTATATAGTTTGGCATGAGGGCCTTATATTTGTTGGAAGAAATATACAGGTTGCATTGTTAACGGGATGTGATATCATATACAAGATCGAGATAGTCGAGTTAGAAGTCAAAATCGTAGGTTGTCATTGAAGGATGTCATGACGATGAAATCATTGACTTCTATGGTGTCATATCTGAAATTATAGAGTTGCACTACATCAAGGATAAGAAGGTTGTTCTACTTAAATGCAAATGGTTTGATCTAATTGATATGAGAGTGAATGAGCATATTACTAGCATAAATGTTAGTAAGACATGGTATGATAATGATCCTTTTGTCCTTGCAACTCAAGCCAAACAAGTTTTCAATGTCAACGATACTGTGTTGGGTAGCAATTAGAAGGTTGTTCAAAAGTTTCAACAAAGGAATGTCTTTGATTTTTGTAAAAGGGATATTGGTGAATTGGATGAAGATGCTGATGAAGTCTATCAAAATATTGGATTGGAAATCAATAACGAAGGCATTTCAGTAGAAGATGTAGAGATATCATCATTCTAGAGGAGAGATGTCAAGCCCAACATAGTTCAACTGGATGAAGTCCAACCTCATCTTATCTTACAAACAGATGAAGACTATACTCAAGATGACTTTAATGATAATGACGATACTTTGCTAAAATATATTAGTGATGAAGAATCAAATGATATTGTACTTAATGATGATGATTTTCTTCATCTTGATCATGATGTTTGAATGTAAATTTCATTGTTTGTATTGTTTCAAATGTTCATAAGACAATTATAAGTCTTATGTTGTTGATGTTGCAGTTTTGTTAATTTACGATGACTATAAGCATATTTTCAATGTTTCAGTTATATTTTTATAGATGTTAATGATTTTCAAATTCTTGATCATGAAGATTTTTGTAAATAAATTGTTTTCATTGTTTGAAATGTTAAGAAGATAATTGTCTGATGTTGTTGATGATTTACATAGGTTCATTATAATGTCACCTAGTTGAAACAAAGGAAAGAAGGTAGTAACGGGCAGTGAAGTTTCTCCCACAGAACAAATAGCAATTGCATCATTGAATGAGGAAAGTTAGCAACAACAACTTTTACCAACATCGTCTGGTCGTCATTACGGATCTTCAGGTCTGTTATTGATAACCAAATATATTTAACATTTATGCTCTCATTACATGTTTAGTGTGTTTTTATCATTATGTTTTTTTCAGGTTCCAATATTGGCCTCAAAAAACAAGGTAGAGGTAGGACAAAAGGAACTGAGTTGCAACTTAGCAGATGAATGTTGCAATGAATATCAAGTTGTCAATGACGATTAACCCCACGCAATGGTGCCCAGTGGATAAGATCCAAGCTGCAAAATTGGCCAGTGAGTTGGGCGTCATAGTGAGGAATGAGTGCTTTGCCTTTAGCATGTCAAGCAGTTGAAGGAAAACAACTTGTTGCAAAATGCTCTGGATAAAGTTTCAGTAATATTTCAATTCATTTCATTATATGTATTGCAATTTTACTTAACTAAAATAATAACTTATCTAATACGTGTTTTCACAGATAAAGCTCAATATCATTGATATCGACACGCTTGAGGTTTCAAGCAGTGTTAGTTCACTGTTGAAACAAAAGGTGAAGGATCATCGATATCGACTTTATAAATATTATCGGTCTCTCCCTTCCGATGAAGAGGCAAGGAGACATGTTCTAGAACGGGTGACTGAAGAAAATTGGAATGAAATGTGTGATTATTGGGCTTCAGCGAAGGTTTAGGTTTGTTTTTTTCCTCTCCATATTTCCTTCCATTAATTATGTTTAAACATCTCGTAACTACTTCTCTTAATTTAGAAAAGTGTGAGAATGCTAAGGCCAACAGAGCAAATATAAAGACTCCTTATACTGGCTCCAAATCATTTTTCGTCGTCCGACAAGAATTTGTAAGTGTAACATGTTCAATTTATTTTATATTTTTTAATACAATAAATTCTAATTGGTTATATGTTTTTTAAATTCATATTATAGAGTCAAACACAACTGCAAGGGCAACAGTATGATAGAATCACACTGTACAAGCACACACACTATAAGGAAGGTCAAGGTTAGACGTTTGAAGAAACACAAAGTAATTATGTAAGTACAAATAAATTAATATTACAATTTATTTTTCTATATAATATTTAAGTAATAATTTCTTCGTTAACTCGATTTTATACTTTAAATTGTAGGACAAGATGTAAGAGTTATTGCAGACGCCATTGTCTGCGGGGAATGAGCCTAATGTCGATGACATTTGCAATAATGTCCTTGGTACATGATCGGGCTATATCAAAGGTCTTGGGTATGACCCTAAGCATGTTGGTACCTCTTTGTCATGACCAACATATATTACGGCGCTTCAAGAGGAGAACGAGACACTGAAGATAAAATTACAATGTATAGAAAACAAGTTAAATCGTGGACCAAAAGAAGTTAACAAGCTTAAAAAGATGGTAAAATAATTACTAGGCCCAGCATATATCAGTAGCAATGAGGACGATGAGAAGTTTTAGTTTGTGTTTAACTTGTAATTATTTTTTTAAAGAAATACATTCCATTTTTAATGTATGTTTAATTTCAATTTATTATTATTTTAAAAATATGTCACTAACATTAATTATAAAATAAATAATTTTAATATTTCAAAAAGTCTTAAAATTTTAATAAATTAAAATAAATTTGTTTTTAACAATTATAATAATTATTAAAATCAAAATTAAAATTTGTCACTAAATAATATTAGCTACAAAAAAATTGTCAAAAAAATTCCTAAAAATTGTAATAAATTAAAATAGATTTGTTTTTAATAATTATGATAATTATTTAATTCAAAATTAAATTTTGTCACTAAATACTATTAGCTACCAAACCATATTCGTCACAAAAAGTCATTAACTACGTATACAACTATGTCGCTAAAAATATTTTGCTACAATAACATATTAATAGCTAAAAGTATTTTGCTACCAAAATAAAATCGTGACAGAAACCTATTAGCTACCAAAGTCTAATTTGTCACAAAAAGTTTTTGCCTACGTTTACAAAAATGCCTCTAAAAATATTTCCCTATAACAAAAAATTAGTAGCTAAAAATATTCTACTACCAAAATAAAATCGTCGCTAAACATAATTACCCACGAATAATGTTTAGTAGGGAAAACCTTTTATTTACGAAAAAGAAATGTCGCAAAAAACTATTTATGACATTGCTTATCGTCGGTTATACGTTTTACCGGCGAATTATTTATGTCAAAAATACTTTTTGACGACGACTTTAGAAAAACTTCTCAGATATTATTTTGCTACTAAAATTCAGCGACGATTTGGGCGACAATATCTTTTCGTCGTAAATTAGTATTTGCGACGATTTAATATTGTTTAGCATCGTTTATTTTTGTTGCTAAATGTCCTATTTGTTGTAGTGATTTACTTTATTAGATTGATGCAATGGTACCAAATCAAATAATTTAAATAAAAATTTTAAAAAATATCCGAGTATGTTTCATATTTTTATGCATATATTTGTTGCAACTTATTAAGAAACTCTATCTTGTACGGTCCCAATGACCCGGAGGTATACCACTTTTGTGAAGCTTGTAGCTCGTGATTGAATTTCCTGTCACCTATGTAGACACTTGGCTATACCAATTTCGGAAGTTGCAACGCATTATCGACGGAGACATCACGTATGAATCTCTCAAGCTTCAAGTTAAATTATCTTATCTGGCTACATATCAAATTTATCATTTGTCTCGTTGCTCATCTGAAAAATTAGAATTAAAATAAATATGGAAGAGGACAAGTTGTTACAATTTGAAGCCAAAAGAGTTCTTGTTTTGGTTTAGGATCATATATTTCATTTGTGATTTGTCGGTTTATGTGCATTATTTTATAATCCCAATAAAAACGCAAATGTTTTTTTTCAAGATGCATTATATAATTCATTAAGGTACGTAATCTCATTAGACAACGCTTAATTATTCGTAAGACGCCACCACCATACAGAACCTGATACCGAAGTTTATAGCCGAAAGGAGTCCAAAGACAATTTTATGGATATGTATGTGTCGCTGGCAAGGCGCAAGACCAGAAATGCTTAGCTTGCCAATTTAATGGGACTGTAACGCAGTATAACTATATATAGTAAACAAAACTTAGAGATTAAACACATTAAGCGATCAACATATACACGTAAATGTTTCTTTCAAAGTTTTACGGCTCGTTTTATCTGGTTTCATTCGCCATCGTTCTCCAAACTGTTATTGGAGGTGACCCACTCCACCATGTTTGTTCATTGTCCAGGTACAACAGTGCGACGAGTGGCTATATATGAACTTGTTCAGTCTAATTTGGAGAAGCTCCTTACGTCGTTGTCACAGTCTACTCCTCGTTCAGGTTTTAGTCGATACTCAATCGGTAAAAACTCAGACCAAATACACGGTCTTCCACTTTCAAAGGGGATGTCGATGAAACAGACTGCAAAACTTGTGTTGAGCAAGCAGGAAATGAGATCCGCAAACTGTCCATCTGAAAATTCTGCAGTTATTTCGTACGATAATTGTATGCTCAAGTACTCAAACAAGGACTTTTTCGGCCACGTCGACATGAAAAGTGGCTACCGTCGGTGCAATTGGAGTTGGGAATTGGTAATACACGGTGTAGCAAAGCTAAAGCTCATTCACAAGCTTCTAAAAAATGTTTTGAGAAGGCCCCAAACCGATACGCAATAGAGGACGTGAAGAAAGGAGTGAAAAAGAGGGCAGCAAGGTTTTATGGCATGGGACAGTGCACCAGGGATCTTTCAATTTCTAACTGCAAGAGATGTAATACGTATCTTATACGTAACGGTATCTTAATTACGTATTCTGGATCGAATGTGAAAGAGCAAAAAAATAGAGAAATGCAAAAAGTACCTGATTTCGGTTCTAGAATTTCAAATGAGCTTTTTGAAGCTGAAACAAGCCTAAATCTACCGTCGTCTTTATGAGAATCCTTCACCTGGACGCTATCAAGATCTTTCTACAGTTTTTTCAATACATAAGCTCTCTTAATGAGTCAGGGAATTCTTATGCTTACAATTGATATGAGCAACTATAGGAGACCTGACCCTTTATATATAACTTCTATATCGGGCTTCTCCATCATAAGACCGATATGGACTAGGTCCATACTAATTGGAATTTATTTTTCACTCGGATTGTGACTCATTGATTAAGATCATTTATTGGGTCACTTTATTATCTTTATCTAGATTAAATTATGTAACTTAACTGGTAATTTAATTGAAAACCAAAAATGCAATTAAAATTTGTCTAACTTTATGGAAATGGACAACTATGTCCAAGATTCTCCCCCTTAAACAATACTTAATTGCTGTCTTTGAATCAAATTTAGAAAAAATTTAAAAACTCAGTTAAACTACGCCACTTTATTAGTTGACTAAGTTTAAAACAAAACATTTTATTTAAAGATAACGAAAGTCCATCATTCTATCCTGCAAGGCTTTTGATACCAAAAAATATCATATGCATATGTCATATGCGACATAGATCTAATACAATCATGCATATTTAATACCTAACTAATATGAATGGAAAAATGGAGTGTAGCAAACTAAGATGATACCTGTATAATCTAAATTATATCATTTTCATTTGTAGGTCTCGATTTCTCTAACTTTATGCTAAACCACATACGCTAAATTACATTAGAGAAATCTTGTTTTCTCTTACCAAATGCTAAACAACATTAGAAAAAACATTTATTTTCTTCAACTGAATGCTAAACTATATTAGAGAATCTTTATGTTCTCCAACTTTATGCTAAACTGCATTAGAGAACCTTTATAGGATTAAAATATTATATTCCCCTATATTATGTGAAACTTTAAAGATATTCGTATAAAACTGTATGTTTCTAAATAATATAGGCTCAAGGTCAATCTGAATATATGCCCAATGGCCTTTAAATGCTTAAGATTGACACAAATCTTAAGATTTTCATACGTATTATGACAATGTATGATAACAAGTATTACTGAGGATAAACAATGATCATCTTTGTTGATGAACCATCATACCGTCATAATATATCAAAATGTACAAATGTATATGGAGCAAACATAACGATCATCTAACTAACAGTGTCTAATGACTTCAAAACACCCATACTGTATACTTGTCTTTAAACATAAATAGGCAAAGTCCTTTAGTTAAAGAACCGACTTATAGTTTCTCATCCTTTAAATGCTCCAAATCTTCATGTCGCCTTTTCGTATCAACTACTTCATGGTCAAATATTTGACCTCACAATGCTAAAACCCCATGATATTCAATGTTATTATTAAACAACACAGCAGCATAATTATCACATTACAACCGAATGAGTTTAGCTACTGAATCAACCACAGATAACTCAGAAATCAAATTTCGAAGCTAAATCATTTGTAAAGCAGCCCCATAGCATGTACTCTACATACATGGTCGAGAAAATCACCCGTGTCTACTTGACCGTCTTCCACAACATTGCACCATCTACTAACTTAAAAAACTATAACCTTAAATGAACTTTTGATCATTCGGACACATAGCTTAATTTGAATCTGAATTCTCTACGGTTTAGTCTGCTGACTTTTTTATATGTCAACATATAATCCTTGATTTCTTCTAATTATCTAAACACTTACTTGACTGAATTTCAATGGTCTACATATGGGTTAACTAGATACTAACTAAACAGTCAAACAATAAATACAATGTCCTACCTAGTATATAACCTAGCATACATTAGGCTATCAACCGTACTAAAATATGGAACCTTCCACATAACCTCTCTCTTTACTTTATTCTTTGGATATTGTGCCAAAGATTATCTCTCACTATGAGAGATAGGTGCTACGATAAGTTTACAGTTAATCGTATTAAACCTTTGTAACACATTCTCAATGTATGCACCCTATGAGAGGTCTGATGAGTGTTAAGATTTGTCCTAGTAAATCTGAATACGTAGGACAAAAGATTCTATGCCAAGGTCCTTTATGTCAAAGTTCTTAACCAAAAATTTTCTTAACCTTATACAACATGGTCAAGTAATTTGACATGAGCAATATATCATCCACATGCAATAATAAAAAGATAAGTTTGCTCCCCCTGATTTCATAATACAAGCCTCTTTTTAACTTCATTTTCCTTGAAGCCTAAAGAGGTCAAACCTTATCAAATGTAAGGTATCATTTTCGGGAGGTTTAATGTAAATCATACATTGATTTACAAACATGCAAATCATGTTAATTCCATCTAGATCCTGAAATCCTTCAGGTTATACCATATAGACCACTTTATAAAGGTCTTTATTCAGGAAAGCGGTTATGATAACCATCTGATGTAACACTTTATCATCATGAGCTATAATTATCATAATCATTCAAAATGTATCCTTCGAGGATCGAGAGAAAAAGTAACATCAAAGTCAACATTTTTTTCTTGAGTGAACCATTAGGCAACTGAGTTAGTCCATAAACTGCTGAACTTTATCCTGAAATCCTTTAGGTCTTAAAACTTCATTTACAATTGACGGTGTTGCAGTTCTACTACAAAATCAACCAGCTCCTAAACCTTACTATACTTCATGGCTTGCATCTCATCAGTCATTGCAACCCACCACAATTTCGCAGCATTGGGTTCAGAAACAACTTCTATAAAAGTAACTATATTTGTGACATGTCTAATATCATAGTCCTGTTCACCTAATAGACTATGTAATAAGATGGGATAGCAGGTCATCTCACTCTAGTGGATTTACACAACTGCATTAGATCTTGTACCCCCAGGAACCTCTGTGTGTGTACAGGCATGGATTCCTATTCCTGTACAAGCACAGTACAAAGACCTAGATCTACTAGATCTAACTGTATGAGTAGCGGGTACATAATAACTGTAGTATCCACCCTGCTATCATTCGAAGGATCAAAGGGCCCACCATCATCCTAGACATCGCATTCTAGAAACTTAGCTGTTTGTGATTTCACTATTCTGGTCCCTCCTTCGCTATAGTAAGATCTGTAGCCTTTAAAGTGATCAGGATATCTTACTCAATAGTTATGAGCATAATGAGCATGCAATTTTTCTTTATAAGGATTATACTACCTCGATAGGGCAGCCTCATACACGAATATGTGCAAGGCTAGGTTTTCACACTGCTAGATCATCAGATAGATTAGTCATGTTCTACATTGATTTCTTCAAGTCCTTTAGGGTGTGATTATGCCTTTCCGCAACACACCATTTTGCTTAAGACTATCCAGTATAGTGAATCAAGTCACTATCCTAACCGATTCCATATATCTGACAAACGGGCCTTTTCAAGTCCTGAAACATAATGTTTGCCATGATATCCGCCTCCATGATCAATTTGATACTCTAAATGGATTTTTTCAATTAGTTCTCAACCTTCAATATTTAAAACCTTGAATAGTTAAGTACGAACACATAACTGTAATGGGAATACTCATCAACAAATGTCAGAATACATTTGGAATTGCACAATGCAACTGTATAAGGTCTTCTGATATCTGTATGTATTAGACTCAACAAGTCAGAAATACGAGTTGAACCTTCTTCCTTATTAGTCAACTTACCCCTGCAATAGTCAACACATGTTTCCAGAACATTATAATCTAGAATTGAGAGAATGCTTTCCTTAATCAATCTCTCAACCCTAGCTTTAGAAATGTGGATTAAACTTTTATGCCACACTATGTATGACTTTCATTCATGAGGGTCCTTCATTTCATGACTTGTTTAGCAAGATACGAAGAAGCATATATCTAATTCGGGGTAAGACACGTTCTATATAAATCATATAACAAGAAAGTTGTACCTTTATGTTTTACATTAAACCCTAACTTTACAATAGAGGCATTAAATACAAACGTCAACCTTCTTTGTCCAAAATTGATCCGAAGATCACATATAAAATGTGTCGTGTAAAAATCAAAATGAATTTTACAATATAGTTCAACTCATACTTTCCCCTATAGATATTTCATCAACTTCCTTCATTGCTGTCAACCATCAGTTCCTCCTTTTTTTTATTTGGCTTTATCTTGCATATGAACCCCTACATTATGGAAGCATCTTTATCAGATACTCCACTATATAGCCACCAAGTACTTAATGAGACTATCGTAAATTAATAAGCTAAGGAGTTATCTAATGGCCACAGTCTTTCTTTTTAGGCCTCATACTGCTGGCTTCTTTTTGCCATGCAGACCTTTACCAACACTGGATTGACCTGCTTCAGTATGTGGAGAAGATTTAGTTTTTCTATCTTTAATCTTAGTGGGCTTCATCTTTACCCTCCTTTTAGTTGCTTTGAGGGCTGTAGGAGTAATAAGCTTGAGTTTCTCCTCCTCAGTAAAGCAATGGGCAATCAAATCATTGAAATTCTATTCCTCATCCTGTAAATAATATGTCTTCAACATATCACTTAACTTTGTAGGGAGTATATTCAGAGTCTGGTGAATTATAAAGACATCAGGAAGAGGAATGTTTAACATCTTCAGTATACTATGAAGATAGATCATTCTTGATATATTCTCCTTTTCTCCCCCTTCTCTCTCGTATACCTCATAGAGAATAATTCTTTTATCAAGGCACTTGTTTCAAATTAGGTAAGACTATGTACCTCTGGGAGACATTAACAAGAAATTACTTCACTATGTATGTGTCCGGAAGTTTACTTAGCAGATGGTTAGGAATGGATCTCTTAATGGTCATAAGATTTAATATTTTAGATCGATCTTAGGCTTAATATGCTGTTTTATGAACTCTCGAGCTCATAAATGTAGGTGAAGATGGCCTATTTTACCGTATGGCCATATCAACCTCAACTATCTTTATACCATTCAATACTTCCTTTATCTACTTCTTCATATTGAAACTGGTCAGGGTTTCAATGGTGACACTGATTTTATTGACTGAAAAGGTGACTTTAAAGTAATAATCTTTAGATCAGCACAAATGTAGGGTAACAACAATACTTAAAGCCATTAAAAAGTATCTTTACTAAAAATCTGATCACACATATTATGAAACATTCGGTTGACTACATAATATATACAATTAGACTTCCACATAAAACAGATCGGAGTACAAACTGTCTACTCTTATAATATTACCACCTTTGAGTGAATAGATCACTTGAGCAATAACTTTCGTCCATCTTATGCCTTATGATTATCTCAAAATGTTATGTAAAACCAACACCTTTGGGTAAAATAGCCAAATGTAAAACCAGAGACATCTTCTTACATGCAAGTAGAACAATTCAAAATACTAACTCGAAAGGCCACTTTGGTAACTACATTCTCATCAGCACCCAAAAAGTCTACAAACACAAGGGATACATATTTATGTTATCCTCACATTCTTTATGGGCATATGGTATGTGACAATATAACTTTAATAAATGAAAAAAAAAAACAGAATGCATAGTCTCATTGCCACACACTCATGCTGAAGACATTCTCTGAAAACTTCATTTGAGACTTTCATAAAAGAAAAATCTCAATAGAGCGACTATTGTGTATTACTAGACATTGAACCGACCTCCTGAGATGTAAGACCTTATTTATCTCCCTTATGATAAGCTCGTTACACGAAAATTCTCTAGAAAATGGCTTCAGAATGTCTTTATTCCTTTTCCGAGTAACTATCATGCAATCCCAAATACTGAACATGAGACCCAAGACAAGAAAACTTTAAGTATCTCCCTCATGTGATGTCCAAAGCATTAAAATTCTCTTGAAGTCGATTTTGGAATACCTTAATTCCTTTTTCTAGAGTTAAACTTTAATTTATTACTAATATAATAAATCCAAAAAAATGGAAAAACTCACTTTATGAATTTCTCGGACTTAGAAACTAACCTAAAACATCTCAGGGCACCCTTACAGTAAATATAAAATTTTTGTGTTTTTTTATTATTGTTCACTGTAGACCGTACGACTGACCACGTGTTGTCTGCGTGTCTGGCGTGTGCGCCCAACATACATCTCCAACGGGCGGTATTGTTCTCTGTACATAGGCCTAACGTTCACCGACTACTCATAAGAAAATGATGAGTTTCGGGATATTTTTTGCACTCTCGGGCTCGTTTTCACCCTATGTCTTAAGGCTAAGCACATGTATACTACTTTCATGCAATAAAAAGTAAGAAAAAACCAAGAAACTAAAGTTAACTCTCCGAAAACCTTATGGAGAGAAAAACTAAAAAAAGCCTCAGGAGACTGTACAGTAGGTACAGCATAATGTGTGCTCAGAGAGATGGTGGAAAGATATAAACAAGCAGTTGCTTCCTTAGATATGAGAGCTCCCCTATCAAATAGAGTTGGTAAATGCTTAAACTTTAACAGAATCACTGGAACCAAAATTCCGAACAACTGAAATAAGATGAGTTGGTTTACTTATCACCCTAGTTCATTTCTTAAGCAGATTGTTTGCAAAATTGCTTCCTAAGTGCAAAAGTTCGTCCAACCGAATATCAAATATAACTAAAGAAAGGTTTAACAAGTTACAACAATTGAAAATTTAATGAAAATGCCGATGACATCTGTAAGTGATCCTCCTCTTAAGATTCAGTTTGAGTTGCACGTGAGCCAAAATTTCACTTAAGTTTTTATTTGAATAAAAATTCAAAGATATGATCAAGATTTTAAAACTGTGCAACAGTTCACGAGCCACGCAGGTTGAGGTTTAATGTTGGACCATCATTCTTTTAAGGTAAAAATCTAAGAGCTCTTCTTCAGTTGGTTGGAGCCTAAAACCTGGAAGTTCAAGCTCCATTGTTATTAATTGCGAGCCATGAACGCATGTACGCTGATTACCTTCAGTAAACTGTGATGAAGAGGAAGAAGAATACGCTGATTACCTTCAGTTCTCTCATAGCTTCTGGCTTCCTTTGACTGTTAGCCTCGTGTGACAATCGTTTTCTTTACCATTATTAGGATTTAAGTCGTGGATTATAATAAATTTATTACATTTTGCGTCGATCGACTACAATTATTACCCATAATTAGAATTTAGAATATCATTCAAATTTTAAAATTTTATTACTAATTTTTATGTCAAAATGCCATCCAACTTAAATTGTTGTGAATCATATTCTATTCTAATATTTGGATCTAATTTTTGAATGCTTTGATGATATGACATTATGTTAAGAGTTTATTCAATTTTAAAATTTGAATTATTACGTAAATGCGTGAATCAGCCATATATTATCATAACAGTTTAAATGGTTAAGGCAATGTCGTAACTAATATATACAATAATTTTTTTGGAAAAAAAAGAGAATAATGCATTAAAAGGCAAATCATCGCATACAAGTCGTTTAGGAAGGCCTAAAACTAGTGAGAATAGTTACAGTAGACACCAAATACAACCCAAAAAACTACGTAACCGAGTTATAGCCAAAAGCTAAGATAGAAAGTAATACTTATGTGCTGACAGCTAATTTGTAACTATTTCATAACTTATACTATGTTATATGTTGTGAGATAGAATGATCTACCTAATCCATTATAGGGAAGTTTGAGTAAGAATTTATAGAGGTTGATAAACACCTTAAAAGATCCCTATATTTCTCTCTTTCCATAAAGCTTAAGTTCTACAGTTAATTACAAGATTTAAAGCTATAGGATCTCCTGTATAAGTGAATCTAATCTTCTTAACTTAAGAGATGAATTGAGGTTAGATGATCCCAAAATGAGATAGACTACGTGATCAAGACTTTGGCTCTAGAAATGTGTAGAGAAACTGCAAGTGTGAAGCAAATGATTGATGCTCTTAAGCAATTGGCCGTACAACTTCCATATTATGTTGGTTTGGATGTCCTTTAATATATTCATTGTCAACAAGCTTTGCTTTATAGTTATCTATAGAATTTAGAAGGCCTTGGGAGACCTGTTAAAAAACCAAAACAACTTCCACCAGGTGGTTTTTGGCTAGGGGACTTAAAATATTTGAACATGTTGTATTGGGAGTCGTGGCTCTTTTATATAGGTTTGTCTTCCATCTCCATATTAGGTTTGTATATGGGAACATTGTCCACAATTGTTATGAACCTATGAAACTGTAATGCCAATCCCTATCAACAATGATTTGAATAACCTTGGCATTTAGGGGAATAAGCAATTTTAGATTTTTGATACTAGGGATCGAATTTATTCTAATAATCAAACTGAAACAAAGTTTTAGCTCCATTTCCAATATTGAACTTTGTTTCCTGACTAATGATCATTTAGGGTTGAAAGTCGTTGGCTTGTTTAATCTTAATTCTCTATATGTATTGTCCTTTGGTCATATATATGTGTATTCACTTAACTCAAATTGGTGAATAACATCCACAACCTTTTAGTTAAGAGCATTTTGCTTATATTCTTTATTGAAATAATTCCTAAGCCACCTTTTTCTATAGATGTGCATACCTTATATCATTTCCCTTTTTCGTATGAATGCTTGTCAGAAGTACCTATAGATAAGAAGTTCTTCTATAATCTCTCAAGTTCTCTATTCAGTTTCTCTGGCATGAAAAGATGACTACACTAATGAATATATAGATTATTTAGAACAACAATTGTAAATTGAAGTCTCACAGCATAAGAAAGGAATTTATTGTTCCAATGATTAATTGTTTCACAAATAGAACTAAAAAAGGGTTGTCAGTCGTTATAGTTAATTTGTTTATTTGAAATTGGGATCCCCAAATACTTTAACGGAAGCTTTTGCAGATTAAAGTTTGTGATAATTAGGAGTGAGCTAGCCTGATTTATGGAGTTTGTAGATAAATATAAATAAATCTTGCTCTTATATTCACAGTTTGTATATAGATCAAGTTGAAGAAATTCAAGGAAGGGTTTGCATCGCTCAATAGCAATATATCATTAGAAAAAAAGAAGTTGAAAAGCCGATTTTCTTGCACTTATAATGGTATTTGAATGTTTTCTCTTGATCTATTTTAAAGGAAATGATTATAGTGAGCAATTTTATGGAAATGGTGCAAAGATAAGGGGAGATAAGATTTCCTTGTCTTAGACATTTGGTCCCATTAAAGTATAAAGCGATTCCACCATTAACTAATATAGTAAAAGAGGGGATACTAATGCAGTTTTCAATTTAAAGGCTTAATTAACTTGGGAACTCAAAAGCCTGAAAGGAATCTAAGATGAATCTCTAATTAATTGAATCAAATGCTTCATTAAAATCAATTTTTATGAAGTAACTCTTGAAATTCTTTTTACCTTAATAACTTTTTAAATGCTCATAGGATAGTGGCAAGTTATCATCGATGCTTGTTTCTTTAATGAAGGCCCTTTGACTTATATTAATGAAGTTACAAAGAACCTCTTTTAGTCCACTAGTTAGCATATTAGAAATGATCTTATAAATTATAATGAAGTAAGAGATTGGCCTATAATCATTCAAAGAGTTAGAATTTGGCTTTTTAGGAAAGAGACTTATATAAGTTTTGTTAAACTCTTGAAGCGTTTTTCCACTAAAAGAATTTAAGAGTTGTTTTGTTAAGTAGATCTTCTGTTAGGTTCCATGAAAAAAATAAGTATTTAATCCATCTAACCCTCGAGGCTTTTCAGGCTTCAAATTGAATAGTGCTTGCTCAACCATGCAATAAATTTCGTCACTCATTTTAAATAAAGGATAGAAATTTGGGAATAAGCATTTGAGTTTCTGCAAGCAAGAATTAGCATAGTTAGAAGATCGAAAGAGGATTCTAAAGTGGTTGAAATACCAATTACTTAAGGTCAAATTGTTTCTAAATGTGCCTTTATTGGTGCTCACTAAGGAACAAGTTTTGTTTATATTTTTCCTACATAAGATAACATCATGGAAGAAGTTGGAGTTCTTATCTCAGTCCTTCAATTCATTCTAGCTCTTTTTTCTAGTAAAGAATGTTGATTTGCTAAGATTTTTTAAGAATCATCGAGAGCTTTCCTTTCCCTATCTCTAAGGCCTTGTTTTGTTGGCATGGAATCTTGTTTGAGAAAGTAGTCTTTTTCTTAAAATTTATATTATCATATTTGGTTCATTTTTTTGAGTAGTTAGGAAAGTAAAAAACTTTCTCAATCTAGAGAAAGTAGTAGCATTTTATTTGGATTATAAATTCTATCACCCGCTTGGTGTTTAGATTACTTTCTTCAGGAATTTAATATAAAAAATACACTAGCCAATTTAATCATTCCTTCTCTCTCAACTCTACGACAACTCTTTTATAATAATAATAACAATAATAATAATAATAATAATAATAATAATATAATTGATAAAATTAATAATTAGTAGAAAATTAACAATTATTATTATTATTATTACGAATAATAAAATTAATAAGAATAAAAAATAATAATAATAAATATACTAATAATAATAACAATAATAATAATAAGTAGGAAAGTAATAATAATAATAAATTAATAAGAATAATAAATTTAATAATAATAATAATAATAATAATAATAATAATAATAAATATGTATAATAATAATAAAATTAATAATATTAATAATAAAAAAATAAATGTAATTGGTAAAAATAATAAATTTAGTAATAATAAAATTAATAATAAGTATAAAATTAATAATAATTAATAATATTAAGAAAAATAAATTTAATAATAATGCATTATTTTTATTTTTATTTTCAATGTTAGAAAAAAATTTGATATTTAATTTGAATTTCAAAATTAATCTTTATACTCAGTTGAGATTTTTTTTAGTATTTTTCAATACTATATTTATGATATAACAGAATTATATGATTAGAATATCATGAATAAAAAAAATTAACATTTAATAATATAACTTGTATTACAAATTAACATTATTTAACGATTTCAATTTTTTTTCGGTTTGTAGGGATATAATTGAAAACACAAGTTGAAATTAAATTACATTTTATAAAATACTGTTACATATCAAACACTTTAATAAGAATCCACCCAACTTTTCTATTATAATTCTTATAAGTATCTAAATATGTGAATATCTTTACTTTCCATAGATTTATTTTCTGAAAAATCAGATTTCAAACTCACTTTACCTTCCCGCCAACTAAACAGAGTCTAAGAATTGCTGCCTTAATGAATTGACGCAGAACGGAAGTTATAAACGGAACAAGAACGTTTAGACTCCGTTCAGGAGTTTAATCAATGTTGTTTGATTGGACGAGATAAATAAGAAAGACAAACGATTTTGAAAGAAAGGCAAAGCCAAATTCTGGAATGATAGTTGTGATCCGAAAATTAATGTCTAAGAAAATATAAATAAGGCCTATTTATAATGGCCGCAAACTCTAATCCAAATCCTAACAAGATTAGGAAAATAAAAAACCAAAAAATAGTAAAATAGTCTTTTTCTAAAAAAAAAGGGAAATTAGGCCCCTATTTAGGCCTTTTTTCGCATCCTGCCGCAAACCTTGCTGCGGTCAAGATCCTCCATGTAATCCAAAGCTAACTGCTCCACATCATTCCCTTCCACTTGTAAAGAACTCGACCTCGAGTTATCATCATCAGGGTGATAAAGATAAAGATCCGCAACGTTAAACGTCTTGGATATCTTCATATGATCTGGAAGGTCAAGAACATAAACATTGTCATTGATCTTCTGAATCGTATTGAAAGGACCAATCTTCTTTAGATCTAGCTTTTGCTGTCCTCCTCCACGTTCCTTGCGCAAGTACACCATAACTTGATCACCAACCTTAAAGGACTGGATACGTCTATGCTTGTCAGTGGCAATCTTGTACTTTTCATTGGACTCTTTCAAGTTCTGTCTCACCTGTTTAAACATATCAACATACTGGATGGCCAAATTGTTAGCTGCAACACTAGGAAGAACACTTGCAGGAAGTGCAATAAGGTCAACTGTTTGTGCTGGAGCCTTCCTGTAAACAATGTAAAAGAGAGTCTTCTTAGTAGAGCTATTGACAGAACTATTGTAAGCAAATTCGGCTTGAGGAAGAGCAAGATCCCAAGAAATCTTCTTATCGCTGCATATGCAACGCAATAGATTGCTAAGCGTGCGGTTCACCACTTCAGTTTGTCCATCAGTTTGAGGATGCGCAGTGCTACTGTAACGAAGTTCAGTCCCAAAACGCTTCCACAGAACAGTCAAAAAATGAGCAAGAAATTTCACATCTCGGTTAGAAGTAATTGTTTTGGGTATGCCATGCAAACGAACAATCTCTTGGAAAAACAACTTGGCAATATGAGATGCATCACTAGTCTTCTTGCAAGGAATGAAGTGTGCCATTTTCGAAAACCTGTCAACTACCACATAAATAGAGTCAGAACCACGTTGGGTACGTGGCAAACCAAGAATAAAATCCATTGACAAGTCTTCCCAAGGATGTTCGGGAATAGGCAATGGGGTGTATAAGCCTGTGTTCTGCGAATGACCCTTCTGTGTTTGACAAACTCTATATTTTTGAACCATCTTTCCTGTTTCTCTTTTCAACTGTGGCCAATAGTAATGCTCTTCCAACCCCACAATAGTCTTGTCACGACCTAGATGACCACATTCATGAATTTCTCGAATCAACAATTCTCGC
>JANQBM010200468.1:0-45547 GCA_025594535.1 Erythroxylum domingense | reverse complement strand
TATTATTATTGTTATTATTAATTTGCTAGTTATAATTTAATTTATTATTAATTTATTGTTATTATTATTTTTTGCAGATCCTGTATTGTGCGGAAGAGCATCTTCGACACAAATTTGTTCGTCATTATTGAAGTTGTTCATCGATTCAGGTTAGTCGTGCAGCTAATTAATATTTACCATATTAATTACTTTAATATTATTATTATTCTTATTCTTAGTATTATTAAATTTATTATTCATATTTCATTTTATTTTATTATTTTTATTATTAATTTGTTAGTTATAATTTAATTTATTATTAATTTATTGTTCTTATTATTTTTTCGCAGATGCTGTATTGTGTGGAAGAGCGTCTTTGATCTGAATTTCTTCGTTTGTAATTAAATATTGTATGAACAAAACATTTTCAATATATTGTATAAATTATTGAAATGAAAATGTATTATTTCTATGAACTTCAATCAAAATTTGATTTCAGGTTGAAATATGACACCAAAGAGAAGGCAAGATACTGGAAGATCTCTATATTTTAGACCACAATTCGGAGGTTTATACTATAGAGGTGAAGGATCTCGTGCTATGGCACTTACAGATGATTCACCTCCACCCCCTCCACCCGTCCACCTACTACACTGGCAGATGAGGCTACACCATCTGCCACTCTTTCATCATTTAGTACCGCTATATCAACAGAGATATCAGGGGTAAATAATGTGGATGAAAAAGACGGCCGCCAGCCTGAAGCTGAGGGACCCGATGGAAGAAAATACATCACAATAGTCAATAATATGTAAGTGAAAATACATGAACTATTATATATTATAATTAAGTTATAGGTTACAATTTTAAAAATGGTATAAATTTATTTGTTTTTATATTATAGGTTTTTTCCATCTGGACCCTGTTCCAGAAATATGACATCAAAATTTAAGGGGAAGATTGATCCTGAGAGCTATTGTTGGAAGAATATCTCTCAGGCGACAAAGGAATTTTACTATAATGAGTTTGAGGTACGATAGAAATAATTATTTCCTTTTTTTAATATTAATATTTTTACATTAATTTGATAAATATTATTACATCAACAATATTTATCAAATATATTTCCTTTTGTTACGGAAAGATTATTTTTGGGATTCTCAACTGGACGAGATCTTATATAGAGTATGGGAGTCGAGAGCGTGTACACATCATCGCGACTTTGTTGGTGTGATACGCAGGGTGGCTGTACGACCGCCTTTTATTGCTGAAGAAATATGGAGTCGTTGGCTGACATATTGGACATTACTTGCAGAGATGTCGATTTCACAACGTAATTCGGCCAACAGACGTGGAGGACCCGAAGGAGAGAGTCTTCTCGTACATACGGGAGGATCTATTACCCACCAAGAGCATGCACAGAGACTTGTAACTATCTACAATTAACAGTTATATTCTCATCCCTTTTCTTTGCTGTATTTTAATTGAATTTGCTTTATAACATCTATTTTACTTATAATTAACATTTTATTCCCATGTAGGAAAAGTCTTTGGGCGTGGTACCTGCACCCCGTCAACTATTTCTGCACACTCATACTAAGAAGCATAACAGGGTGACATTTGTCAACGATTGTTGTAAAGAAGTCAATGTAAGTGAAATTTATGATTTAATATTAATAATATACTTAATAATTATCACTTACTAATATATAAACATTGCTTTCTAATAGGACCAAATACAACAAACCATTGAACAGCGGTCTAAACAATCTGAAAATGTTGATGAGACAGACACTTACCTTGAAGCAGTTGGTGGTAGGGATCGTTGTGGGAGGATATTCATATTAGGATCATTTGCGAATACTTGTTATTCGCAATCCTCCACGTCTAATAAAACAACACCTACTAGGCGGTTCAACAACAATAAAGTGAAGGCGCTTGAGAGCACAGTGCAGAAATTGTCCATTCAGTTGCAACAGATATTGGAACAAGTGCATCAGTTGCAACAGTCGATGGTTGCGCAACAACAGACGATAGCAACGCAACAACAGTCATTGGACCTGTACCGTCAGATCCGTCAGGAGATGGATGAATTGAAGGGTAAAGGCAATAGGTCACCCACCAACTAGACGATCCACCAGCTCCTGATCAGTAGTGTAGTATTGGTCATTTAGTATGTATTACAGATATTATTGTTTACAATGTAACGTGTTTATTATCAATTAAGATATTTTAATTTTTAATCATTAATCAAAATTTCTATTTAACCAAATTAAATATATATTATAAATATTTAATAATTAAAATTTTCCGACAGTTATAATTTAAATATAATGAAAATATATATTTTTCAAAAATTTAATCAATAACTTTACCGACGGATCATCAACAATTCCGTCGGTACATGTCTATAATATATACCGACGGAGAACAAATCCCATCGGTAATGGTTAAGCTTATTTACCGACGGAAAATTTGTTACCGTCGGTAAAGTTACTGACAGTATTAAACATTCCGATGCTATATTTACATATGGTTAAGGAACATATCGTCGGTAATTTTAGCGTTGGAAACTTTTAGCCCGTTGGTAATTTACGGACGGAAAAATTGTGATGGTCGACACATTTTTGTTAAAATTACCAATGGTAACTTATTTTCCAATGCCAAATTTACCGATGGAAATTTCTTTACCATTGGTAAAATTAGCTACGGTCGAATCTACTACATTTTTATCTGTCGTTATATTCCATCAGTAATATTGAATACCGACGGAATATTTATCTTTATCAACAAAATTGTTAAATAACATTTATTTCATCCAATTCACATACAAAGAGCACTTTAATTATCACATTCATGAATCAAAACCTTGTACCCTTAATTTCTGGAGTTAAACAATAAATCACACATTCATAAGATAATTCAAAGCATAATCAAAACAAACAATTAATTGAGTAAGATTGTTTAGGTTACTCACAGTTTGCTCCAGATAGCTTATTGCCTTAATGTCCCGAGAATGTCTAGATGCACACGATCTATTTTCTCCTCTACATCATACAACACACAATTACACACATCACAACATTGCACAGTTATATAAATACTCATTTATGCACACATATATATGGATTATGTACAATGCATGTTCAATGACAATCCAGGGAACATTTCCTTAATAGACGTCTCAAAATCAATTAACACCATCTTTCAATCATCCCTTAATACCTAATACACTTTCCTTACTTTAATCGCTTCATTCATCATCTACTAGGCTCATTCAAGATCTCATTCAAGCCTAATTACATTATAGGAAAGCATTGACAAGTTAATAAGTTATCTATGTACATGATTTGGGACAATAGGGATAAATTTTTCTATGTATGTCCAATTAACGTCATTATGGTATGGTTTCGAAGAGAACTTTAAGTTATAAAACTTCCATGAAGACCCCAAAGTGAGATTTTGCCAATAAAAGGGTCAAAATTGCAAGTTACTATAACTGTCCTGAGAATGTCTGCTGAGTGAACATGTATGTTCCTCCAAACGGACATGAACAGAGTTGGAACATTGAAACTCCAGAGAAGGTCTGCCTAGTGGACAAGTATGTCCCTCCAAACGGACATTTACTGGAAAATTCCAGATTTTCAGCTCCAACAATCACATCTAACAAATCCTATACATATCCTCTCATTCTTACTTCAACTTCTCTTCATTTTTGCCTCCATTCCAATTCAAAACATCCACAAAACATAACATCCACAAAACATCTCATCCATAAAACACATCATACAAGATTATTGATCACAATCAACAAAACAAACATTCATACTTAAACATTCATCCTCAATTTTTTTCACATGTTCAACTTAGATATCATCTTTCTTTCACTTCTAATTGATCAACTTAACTTAATTTCATCATTCATGAAATCCTATCTCTTTCTATAGTATATCTTAATTCCAATTTAATATCATCCATGCTTAATCAATATCCATGTTTAACCATAAACACCAAAAATAAGACATATTTCTATACACTTCTAAACATCAAATTTTCTCCATATCTTTCTACTTCATTTACACCTTCTTTTCATTCCTAACTATAATTCTAATTTACCTCATTTCAAGACATCATAATACTCTTTCTTATAAGCTCTAAACTCATGTTAATTCATCTCTAAACAATCAAAGCAATCCACATTAATATATGGAAAAATAAAGCATAAAACCAACCATTCACTAATCAATTTTTCTGCACTTCTTTATACACCATTTTCATAATCTCATTATCATAATTGGTTTATCTCCCAAACAATTCATAAATAACATTGAAACCTTACAATTTAGAAGATGATAAATTTATCATTAATCCACGCACATATCATACACATAAAATTCTATAATAAATCTCAAATTACTCATCAAAATAGTTAGATTTAACATTACCCATAAGGATTAAATCATAACTTACTTGATTTAGTTTCACAATCCTCAAGATTTCTCTTAGCCCTAGCTCCCCACATAACCCACATATATCATCATCCAAGAATGATAAGGTTGGGTCTTTAGTGAGAATGAAAATGAGAGCAAGTTAAGAGTAGTAAGTGAAAGATGGGAGTGTTAGGTTCAGCGTGTATGGAAGATGGAGAAGAAAAAATGTGAAGAAGGAGAATGAAGAAGAAAATTACGAAGAGAGGAATAGATGAGAGACTTACAAGAGAAATGGGAGTAAATAATAAAGTGAACGATCAATTATGTCTTTCATTTGGTGAAAGTAACATGAATGAAGACATGGTGTGGCAAGTGACAACATGTCCAAATTCTATGGGTTTCACATGGTCCTTTTATTTAACTAGTCCATTTAACTCAAATTTCTACTCCAATTGTCTCCCAATTTTCAAGGACATATGTCATTCACTCTAATTCGCATTCATAAAAATTTACACTGCCATTTGACATTTAGTTCTACTGTTATTTATCAATTTTCCTGCCATTTGGCATTTTTCCTAGTCTAAAAATACTGAAAATCTTAGAAAATTCTCAAATTTTACCAAAAAATTTTAAATCACTATTTATACTTTCTAAAATAATTTTCAAGGCATATAATCCACAATTCACATCATAATCACTTTAAATATCAATTATACCTGGAAAATGTCAATGAATGCCTGTATAATCATTTTAATGTGTGTAAAAATTAATATTCATATGTGTGTGTACGTTATATTATGCATAAGCATGAAATGCACTTTCTAACTTCTCAATAATCTCTCTTGTACAGAATTCTAGGGTCTTAACCCTTAACATGGGATAACGGGATGTTACATAGTGAATCTGGAATTTTGAACAGAGTTGGAACCCTAAAAGGTAAGTAATAATCTGAGCTTTATAATATGTTAAATGGTATGAGAATGATGTTTGAATTGGAATGAGTTGTATGTAAGGTTGATGATGAAGTGTGCTAGAATATTTTATATGGAGTGTTTTGCTGAACATACATCTGTATTTTGGCTATAACTTGATCTGTGAATATATAGATTGGATAATTTTTAATGTAAAGTAAACTGGACACATATGGATACATTTTTCATAAATGAATATAATTTGAAATCTGTCCATAAGAGTCTTAAAATTTGGATTGAAGTTGATAACTGTGTATTGTTGTGTTATGAGAGCAGTCTGTAACCATTTGGTTATAACTTGCATAATACAGAACCAAAATGAATCAATTTGATGTCATTAGAAACTTTAGATATTTTGGAACATTTGTTTATAAGAACTTTTTGCCTTAAAACCTCATTTGGTAGGTCATAATTGTCATACAAAATTGACTCAAAAATCTGTCTAAAAAAAACATTTGGAAGATTAGAGTTGTAGGTTGAAATTGGAGTTTCAATTTTATCTTCCTATTTTGACCTATTTTACTTATCTTTAGGGAATGAATTTGAAGAAATGCAAAGAATGAAAGTTGCAGATATAGGTCTTAGCGTGACCTCTGGGAAATTCATTTGGCAAAATAGTGACTAGAGCTTGAGTTATTCTTGTTTTGCTAAGACTGCCTGTGATAGAATCCTATACAGTTAACTTATGTTACCTCCTAATTTTTGGGGACTTTAGAGCTCGAATTATTCAAAGTATAAAACATGAAAAATGATTATTCATGTTTTATTTGTGCTTCTGTGAAACAGCTTGGCCAGAAGATATCTTGATAAGTTAATATAGTTATTTGAAGTCATAATTTAAAAAAATGGACTGTTTTGATGAGGATGAGTTCAAATTTGGAAATTTTGTTTTTTTTAAGGAATAAACGAGTTATTTTAATGCAAACATGATCTGAAGAAAATGAGAAATGTGTAAAAGGTATGCTTAAATGAGAATTGAAGATCATAAGGTATTTATGAATAAGAACTGGGTGAACGAATGAGTATGCATTGCTGGAAAATTTTGGTGAATGTATAGATGTAGCCTGTTAAAATTTCATATATCAATTACCAATTGTGTGAGTGTAAAATATGTGTTGATAATGATATAAAGATGTTCTCATGAATGAAATGTGATTCAAAGTATGTAAGTCATGAATTGGGAATGATTGAATGAGAACTAGGAAATTGTGAGAATGTATAATCCTATGAAAAAGAGTGATAAATGTGTGAGTGATGAATTGAAAGTGATAAAGTGTATTAAGGTATAAACCTAATTGCAAACTAAATGATGCTCAAACCATGATGAATGTATAAGTATGATTTGTGAATAAGATTTCACACTCGGAATAATCAATTAGGCATGCATTAAACATGATACATATATATGTGCAACTTTGAGCATTCATTTGATTAATCAATTAGTAATGTGCACATGTGTGTATTGATTGATCTGGAGGCACACATCGACTGAAACCAGCTAAACATTGCCAGCAGGTCAAGACAATATCTAGCTAGAGTGTATTGTGAGTTAACCTAGTTGTGTAAACTCAAACATTTATGCTTCTGTTGGAACTGCATGTATAGTGGGTAAACTAATGTGATATTTAGATTGGTAATATGTTCTGGTCAAATTGTGTTGATTAAACTTAATTTCTTGATATTGAATTGATATTGATAAAATTGTGATATTACTGATTCCAGATAATTGATTGTCCGAGGAGTTTGATATTCGGGACTTTATTGGGAGTATTTGTGATTTGAATGTGAATAAGGAAATTGAATGCTCAACTATTTGTTGAATGTTAGACTTAGATCCGATGAACTGTGAAAATTCAACGTGCTTGTTGACTAAAAGTGATTGATGATATATTATGTGAACTATTATACTCCATTATACGATGCATGTTCACATAAGGGAGTTGTGACCGGAGTAGCCAACGTAAAAAGAGCTTTAAGCTCAATTATGTGCACCAGAGCCTCAGGCTCAACGATTAATGGGCCTAGTGTCCACAATGGATACGGGACAGTACTGAAAAGAGCCTGGTATCTACATTAAATATGGGATAGTGAAATAGGCACTCCTTCACAAAAATGTTAAAATGAAATGAGTCTTATTTGCTTTTGCATTTGTATCTTTAAATGTGTTCATGATATGGATTGCAAATGAATGTTGAATTATGTTGTATTGATTTGCAGAAATGCTTATGAATTTAATGGTGATATGAAAAATTGTGATAAATGAGTGTTATGTTCTGAAATGATTACATGATATTCTTGCATTCAGAATGTACTTCTAGAATGACTTAAAAAGTGATTGTATTTTTAAATGCTTCTTGTATTATAATGCAAATTGTAGAATATGAGTTATAGCTCTTAATGAAGTGTTACTTTGATGGAGTTGAATGTTATGCATTGATATATATATATGTGTTCTGTTTTAAGTGAAGTCATTGATGATGGTTCACTCACTGAGTTAGCAAAATTCATCAAAATTGCGTTGAGTTTTAACTACTAAGAGGACACCTTGCTAGTAGAGCAAGCTAATTGTAGTTTAGTACTCCCATTTTTGATCAAAATATGGCTCAAAGGTCTGGTCAATTATCATCTGAGGATTTTAGATAGAGTACTTTGTATAATTTTCATTTCATGTCGAATCTTTTGTTTAAAATAGTGTGATCTCAAATGGTTTATGTAATGTAAATATATGAATGGTTTGTAATGAAATAATAGTGTAAAACATGTTTTAGTAATGAAGTGAGATAAGATATTTTTATGATTACTTCTGATGTGTATGATGCCAAGTGAACTGATTGTGATTTTTTTAACATGCCATTCTTGTAAGGTTTGTGTTCGGATATTCTCAAGAATTTCGAGCATATGTCCTATGGTAGTGGTGTATTACAATTTTTGGTGTCAAGAGCATGGTTTGGCATCTTTGGGGATATGTAAGAGCATTTAGACATGATATATGGTGAGAAATTCATATAGTGATCACAAGTATTGTTTGATATAGGTCATCCGCTATTGGAGATCAAGTTACAGAGTCAACTGACTTTGAGTCCATAAGAGCTAATAGAGAGTCTCCGGTACCTCTATCAAAATGGATGCCTCTGATAATTCCTTAGAGAAGGGAGAGGAGGTATGATAGGCTCCGAAAATAGGGAGCTGTAGACTTTTATGGAAGTACAGACGCTGCAGAGGCAGAAGGTTGGTTGGACATAACTGAATGGGTGTTTAATCAGTTGGACTACGAGTTCGATGAAAGATTTGATTATGCAGTCTCGCTATTGCAAGGTCCAGCGTATCAGTGGTGGAAGACTGTTCTTGGTAATTCTGCTCGACCGTGTAGACTGAAGTGGGAAGACTTTCTGAAAGTTTTCAAGGAGAATTATATGCCAAAAATCTACCTGCATAGAAAAATGAAGGAGTTCCTCGATCTCAAATAAGGGAACTCCACAGTAGCAGAGTATGAAGTTTGGTTCAATGAGTTGATAGGGCATGCTACAGCCTTGACCCTAAAGGAGGAAGACAAGTGCAGACGGTTCGAGGATAGGCTGAATATGGAAATCAAGATGAGGTTGGCCATTACCAATCTTAGTAGTTTTGTTGAACTGGGAGTTGTATTGATTCGAATTGAGCAGTTACTAAAGGATGGGAAAGTAGAGTATAAATAGGAGCCCAGAATTTAGTAAACGCCAGAGCAGATAACCACAATCACAACAGAGCTCAAGATAGTCAAGGTTTAGGCCGAGAGGTGGCTTTGGCTATTCTAGCAGAGGTCAGTTGTTTGGAGGGCAAAAATATAGTATGTAACCATCACAGATGCCCAGTTGTGAGCATTATGGAAAAAAACATGGTAGGGAATGTTGGGGGTTAACGGGAGCTTGTTTACGTTACGGCTCTCATAAGCATCAGCTTAAAGACAATCTTACAATTTTTGGATCCCAATCTAGAGTGAGGGGGGCTCAATGATTGAGACAACTATCCAGCAAAGTAGAGCTAGTGGAACAAGACAGAAAGGCAGAGGTTGAGGCAGAACTAGTTCCGCAGGTTCTAGTGTCAGGACTGAAGTGCTGAGTAATCAGCTGCACTCCTAGCCCAGAATTTTTGCTATCACTAGACAGGAGGCTCAAAACTCCCCAGATGTTGTTGCAGGTGTGTTACATGTCTTTCAATTTGAGGAATTTGCATTGTTAGACCCTAGGTCTACACATTCATTCAGCACCCATCATTTGGCATCTAAACTGCATTGTAAGAGAGAAATGTTGAATCGTGGTTTAGTGGCGAGTCCTCCAGTAGGAAGTACTATAGTAATTGGTGAGATGTGTAAGGGGTGCATAGTTAAGATCGACTAGGTAGAGTTAGAAACTAATTTGAATGTATTACAATTGAAGGAAATAGATATTATTCTAGGCATAGATTGGCTCACTACTCATAATGTGATGATGAATTGTTATACTAAGGAGGTAGTTCTTGAATCCCCTAATCAACTAAGAGTGGTATTTCGAGGAGTTAGTCAGGCAGTGCCAGCTCGACTAATTTCATTCATGAGTGCTTTGAGATTGATTCGAGGTGGATTTGAGGCTTATTTGACTCATTTAGTTAATACCCGAAATGAATTAACCATTCAAGATATTCCTATTGTTAAGGATTTCTTGGATGTGTTTCCTGCTAAACTACCGGGTTTACCCCCAGAAAGGGAGACGAAGTTTACCATTGATCTTGTTCCAAGTACTGCTTCTATATCAATTCCTCCATATAGGATGGCACTTATAGAACTGAAGGAATTGAAGACCTAGTTATAGGAGTTGTTAGATAAAGGTTTTACTAAACCTAGTGTGTCACCTTGGGGAGCTCAAGTATTGTTTGTAAAGAAGAAGGATGGAACTCTGAGGTTGTGTATTGATTATCGAAAGTTGAATCGGGTAACAGTTAAGAATAAGTACCTATTTCCGAGGATTGATGATTCGCTTAATCAGATATAGGGAGCTCAGGTGTTCACAAAGTTAGACTTGAGATCGGGATACTATTAGTTGAAAATAGCTAAGGCTGATGTATCAAAGAGTGCATTTAGAACAAGATATGGGCACTTTGAGTTTTTGGTGATGCCGTTTGTATTGACTAATGCCCCAGTAGCTTTTATGGCCTTGATGAATAATGTATTTCAACCTTATTTAGATCACTTTGTGATTATGTTTATTGATGATATTTTGGTGTATTCGAAGTACGGAGAGGAACATGCAGAACATCTGATATTGGTTCTACAAATAATGAGGGAGAAATAGTTGTAAGCCAAATTCACTAAGTAAATTTTGGCTTAATCAAGAGATATTCTTAGGTGACATTGTATCGGGTCAGGGAATACAAGTAGACCTAAAGAAAATAAAAGCAGTGATGAAGTGGGAAGCTCCGAGAAATGTGACTAAGATTCGAAGTTTCCTTGGATTAGCTGGTTATTACAGGAGGTTTGTCGAGTGGTTTTCACTGATCTCATCCACTTTGACAAAACTTCTGAGGAAGAATATGCCTTTTAGATGGAATGATGATTGTCAGAGGAGTTTTGAGGAGCTAAGGAATCGGTTAACTACAGCATCGGTGTTAGCTATTCCATCTAGATCTGGAGGATATGTTGTATACAGTGATGCTTCAAACCAGGGTTAAGGATGTGTACTGATGCATATGCATCGAGATAGTTGAGGTCTCACGAGATTAACTAGCCAATACATGATTTAGAGGTTACTGCTATAGTATTTTCTTTGAAGATTTGGAGACACTAACTGTATGGTGAAACTTTTCAGGTATTTATTGATCATAAAAGTTTAAAATATTTTTTGAGTCATAAGGAGTTGAATATGAGACAGAGGAGATGGATAGAATTGTTAAAAGATTATGATTATACAATTAGGTATCATCCTGGCAAAGCTAATGTGGTAGCTAATGCATTAAGTAGAAAAACCAGTAGCAATGTGGCACAAATACAGGCCTCAAGGTTACCAAACCTAGTATAATTGAGGGCATTGAATGTTGAATTGAATTTGGGGCAAAATGAAGCATTAGTAGCTACACTGAAGCTTAAGCCAATATTGCATGAGAGAATAAAAAAAATGAAAGTAAAGATTCAGAATGAGTGGATTATTGAGAAGTTGAAACATGAATCGAGTTCTAATTTTGAGTTGAGAGATGAGAAAATGTGGTTGAAGCAGAGATTATGTGTACCTGATGTTGATGATTTGAGAAGAGAGATTCTAGAAGAAGCATATATGGCAACTTATGTTATTCATCCTGGTACTACCAAGATCTACAGTACACTAAAACAACATTTCTGGCGGCCAGGGATGAAGAAGCAAGTGGTGGAGTATGTCGCTAAATGTTTGACTTGTCAGCAGATTAAGACTGGCATTAAGCTCTAATTGGGAAGTTATAATCATTTCCAATTCCGGAGTGAAAATGGGAACGAATCACAATGTATTTCATAATGGGATTGCCTAAAAATCTGATGCAAAATGATGCTATATGGGTTATAGTGGACCGATTGACTAAGTCGGCACATTTCTTACCAGTGAGAGAGAATAGCTCACTAGACCAGTTGGCATGGAAGTATATGTATAAAGTGATTAGACTACATGTGATTTCGATGTCCATAGTATCAGACAGGGATCCTAGATTTACTTCAAGGTTTTGGAAGAGTCTACAGTCAGCCACGGGGATGAAGTTGAACTTCAGTATTGCATTTTATCCTCAAATAGATGGGCAGAGTGAGAGGACAATCAAGACTGTTGAGGATATGCTTTGAGCATGTGTATTGGAGTTTCAAGGAGCTTGGGATCAATACATATCTTTGATTGAATTTGCTTACAACAACCACTACCACAGTAGTATTCAAATGGAACCTTATGAGGCATTGTATGATAGAAAATGTTGATCGCCTCTATATTGGGATGGGGAAGGGTTGAGAATGATAGAAGGCTCATAATTGATACAAGATACAGTAGATAAGGTGAAACTAATATGAAGTCAAATAAAAGCAGCAGATGATAGATATAAGAGTTATTTTGATCAACAAATAAAGGATATGGAATACAGTGTCAGAGATAAAGTATTTTTGAGAGTCTCGTCTTGGCGAGGAGTTTTGATATTTGGCAAAAAGGGTAAGTTGAGTCCTAGGTACATTAGTCCTTATGAGATACTTGAAAGCATAGGACCATTCGCGTATGGATTAGCCTTACTGAGTGAAATGTCTTAGATATACAACGTATTTCATGTGACCATACTTCGGAGGTATAGATCTCATCCGATGCATGTATTATCGGCTCAAGAGATAGAAGTTACTGGTGATAAGAGTTAGGTCGAGGTGCTAGTCAAGATAGTGGGATATCAGATAAAAGAATTAAGGAATCAGGTAATCCCATTGGTGAAAGTCCTGTGGAAGAACCACTCTAGTGAGGAAGCAACTTGGGAAATAGAAGAGCATATGAGAAAGCAATATCCCCACCTGTTTCATCAATCAGGTAAGAATTTTGAGAACGAAATTTCTTAAGGAGGGGAGAATTCTAACATCCCATTATCCCATGATTAGGGTTAGAACCTTAGGATACTATATATGAGAGTTTATTAAGAATTTAGAAGTACATTTCATGCATTTTATGGCATGCACATACACATGAATAATATTGTCACTCATGAAAATACTTAGGCATGCATTCATTGACATTTTTCAAGTATAAGAGGATTTAATGTGATTAAAGTGTGAATTATGGATTAATTGTCTTGAAAATTGAATTGGTATGTATTTGAATTAATTTCACATTTTGGTGAAATTTTAGATATTTTGGAAATTTATCAAACTTTGGAGTATTTTAGACTAAGGAAAAAGTGGAAATAAGAGACAAATGGAAGGGTGATGTTTGGTAGCTTAAATGTGTGACAAATGGACTAGTAATTAATTAACAAATGGACAAATTACTGTGTGACAAGTAGACCAATCTTGGAGTGACATGTGGACTACTTAATTAGTGACTAATTGCGGCATCTTAAGTGGAGTAGCGGTAGCATCTTGAGTGGACAAATGTAAGACATGCCTTAGGACCAATGTTGTGCTGTAATGGTGACATCTAGCATATGATGTCGCAAATTTCAACAGCAGAGTTTTTCTGCTTCTTTCCTTCGGTTTCTTCACCAAAAATACTCCTTCTCTCTAAAATTTTATCTAAATCCTAGCCAAATTTCTACACCAAAACTAGCTTTTTACCTTACACAAAATAACTAAGAAAACTAGCTGAAATTTACCTTCATCTTACTGTCCAAAAACACCTTGTTTCCATCTTAAGTTTGTGATGAATCTTGCATGCTTGGAGGCTTAGTGAATCTGGAATTTTCAAATGAGTTGGAAGCCTAAAAGGTAAGTAACAATTTGATCTTTATAACATGTTAAATGGTATGAGAATGATGTTTGAATTAGAATGAATTGCATGTAAGGTTGATGATGAAGTGTGCTAGAATATTTTATATGGAGTGTTTTACTAAACATACATCTATATTTTAACTATAACTTGATCTTTGAATATCCAAATTGGATGAATTTTGATGTAGAGTAAAATGGACACATATGGATACATTTTTCATGAAGGAATAGAATTCGAAATCGGTCCCTAAGAGTCATAAAATTTAGATTGAAGTTGATAACTATGTATTGATGTGTTATGAGAACAGTCTGTAACCATTTGGTTATAACTTACATAATATTGAACCACAATGCATGAATTTGATGTCATTAGAAAATTCATACATTTTAGAACATTTAATTATAAGAAAGCTTTTCCTAAATACCTCATTTGGTAGGTCATAATGGTCATAGAATACTGACCTGAAAATCTGTCTTAAAAAAACATTTGGAAGATTAAAGCTTTAGTTCGAAATTGTGGTTTCAATTTTATCTTCCTCTTTTGGCCTATTTTACATATCTTTAGGGCATTAATTTGAATAGTGCAAAGAATGAAAGTTGTAGATATAGGTCTTAGCGTGACTTATGTGAAATGTTTTTGATAAAATAGTGACTAGAGCTTGAGTTATACTTGTTTTGCTAAGACTGCCTGTGATAGACTCCTATACAGGAACCTTATGTTATCTCCTAATTTTTGGGAACTTTAGAGCTCGAATTAGTCAAAGTATAAAACATGAAAAATGATTATTGATGTCCTATTAATGCTTCTGTGAAATAGTTTGGCCAGAAGAGATCTTGATAAGTTTATATAGTTATTTGAAGTCAAAACTTAAAAAAAAAAGGATTGTTTTGATGATGATGAGCTAAAATCTGGAAATTTTGATTTGTTTAAGGAATAAATGAGTTATTGTAATGCAAACATGATCTGAAGAAAATGAAAAATGTGTATAAGGTATGGATGAATGAGCATTGAAGATCATAGGGTATTTATGAATGAGAATTGGGTGAATGAATGAGTATATGTTGCTGGAAAATTTTGGTGAATGTATAGATGTAGCTTGTTAAAATTTTAGATATAAATTACAAATTTTGTGAGTGTAAAATATGAGTTGATAATGATATCAAGATGTTATCATGAATGAAATGTGATTCAAAGTATGTAAGTGATGAATTGGGAATGATTGAATGAGAACTAGGAAATTGTGAGAGTGTATAATCCTATGAAAAAGAGTGATAAATATGTGAGTGATGAATTGAAAGTGATAAAGCGTATTAAGGCATAAACCTAATTGCAAACTAAATGATGCTCAAACCATGATGAATGTATAAGTATAATTTGTTAATAAGATTTCATACCCAGAATAATCAATTAAGCATACATTAAACCTAATACATATACATGTGTAACTTTGAGCATTCATTTGATTGATCCATTAGTAATGTGTACATGTGTGTATTGTTTGATTTAGAGGCACAAAGCAACTGACAACATCCAGACATTGCCAGCACGTTAAGGCAATATCTAACTAGAGTGTACTGTGAGTTAACCTAGTTGTGTAAACTTAGATATTTATGCTTCTGTTGGAATTGTATGTATAGTGGGTAACCTAGATGTGATATTTCGATTGGTAATGTGATCTGTTCAAATTATCTTGATTAAACTTAATTCCTTTATATTGAATTGATATTGATACAATTGTGAAATTACTGAGGAGTTTGATATTCGGGACTGTATTAAGAGTGTTTGTGATTTGAATGTGAATAAGGAAATTGAATGCCCAACTATTTATAGAATGTTGGACTTAGATTCGTTGAACTGTAAAAATTGAATGTGCTCGTTGACTAAAAGTGATTGATGATATATTATGTGAACTATTATACTCCATTACATGATGCATGTTCACATAAAGGAGTTGTGATCGGAGTAGCCAATATAAAAAGAGCTTTAAGCTTAGTTATGCACATCAGAGCCTTAGGCTGATTGATTAATGAGCCTGGTATCCACAACAGATGTAGGACAGTACTGAAAAGAGCCCAATATCTACATCAGATACAAGACAATGAAATAGGAACTCGGTCATAACAAAGTTAAAATGAAATAAGTCTCATTTGCTTTTTCATTTGTATCTTTAAATGTGTTCATGATATGGATTGCAAATGAATGTTGAATTATGTTGTGTTGATATGGAGAAATGCTTATGACTTTGAAGGTGATATGAAGAATTATGATAAATGAATGTCATGTTCTGAAATGATTACATGATATTCTTACATTCAGAATGTACTTCTGGGGTGACTTAAAAAATGATTGTATTTTTAAATGCTTTTTGTATTATGATGCAAATTGTAGAATATAAGTTATAGCTCTGAATGAAGCATTACTTTGATTGAGCTGAATGTTATTCATTGATATATATGTGTGTTCTATTTTGATTGAACACATTGATGATGTTTCACTCACTGAGTTCGTAAAACTCACTAAAATTGCAATGTTGATTTTCAAGTACTAAGAAAAGACCTTGCTAGTAGAGCAAGATAATTGAAGTTTAATACTGCCCATTTTGGATCAAAATATGGCTCAAAGGTCTGGTCACCTGTCATCTGAGCATTTTAGATAGAGTACTTTGTACAGTTTTCATTTCATTTAGAATCTTTTGTTTAAAACAGTGTGATTTTAGATGGTTTCTTTAATGTAAATATATGAATGGTTTGTAATGAAATAACATTGTAAAACATGTTTTGGTAATGAAGTAAGAAAATTTGTTTTTACAGTTACTTCTGATGTGTATGATGCCATGTTAAATTACTATGGTTGTTCTATCATACCATTCCTATAGGGCATGTGTTTGGATATTCTCAAGAATTTTGAGCATATGTCCTATGGTAGTGGTGTGCTACAAATAATTCCTCAAGATTCAATTTACCCTTGTAGACACCTAACAGTTTAGGTATTTCCTTTATAAATTTGGTCAAATGCCTCTGCAGGAACACTTTCTCATTAGGAAACAACAACAAACGTATACTTTTATCTTCCATGATCAGGCCTTTTGACTGTAAGAGGTTTACCACTCTAAACCTTGTGATCATTTTATTCTACAAATTAAAAAACAAGACCATAGGGAATTAAATAATCATCTTTGAAGCGCTCCCCATATTGTTCAGAATAAAGTTCATTGTTTTAGTAATTTTCTTCTTTGAGAGTAATAGACAATAAAGATGTTTCCTAAACATAGTAAGTATAACGACTTTTGATCAACCCCACTTTATATATACGTCAAAGCACTACTTCATTATCGACTTGTTGCACTTCCCTAAAAGTGCATGCGTTCCCAATGCAAAAGTTGATTTATTAGGATCAAATTCCATTTCTTTGACCCCCTTCACACCTTTGCTAAACCTTATATGACTTATGAATAAGAGCTTGCAAAAAATTCATCAACAATATCAGATTGTTATGCCTTTGTATATATGCTTGAAATCTATAAAATATAATACCCTTATCAAAGAACATTTGGCATCCAAAACACCCAACACCCATATATAACACCACGTGCATAATATTTCACTTAATAGAAATGCATCAAAATTGAGATATTGTTTCCAATGTTAATGTACATACAAAGTAAATCACTACAACCTGCACGTGTTAAAATTTTGTAACAAAGAAAATTGAAAACTTGTTATTACTTTTTTCTTAACTGGTACCAACTATTATATACTGATTTTATTACTTACCCTCACAAAAGACAGAAAACAAAAAGATAAGTGTAAAGGCATAAATTGACACTAACTACTATACTACTTACTTAAACAACCTATTATATACTGATTGTGTTACTTTTCCTAAAAAAAAGACAAAGTTATAACCAATTTTACAAACTTTGCATGCTACCTGAAGTCAATTTATTATGTCCTTGTATTAACTTAGCTCTGATATATTCCACCATTCTCCTTAACTTCTGGGGTTTGCCAAATTTCTTTATAAATTTTGGTGACTCCACTTCGATTTAGACTTGAGTATATATGTAGCCATAATAAGTAGTGAAGTTCACCGAATATTGAGAACAACTAATGAACATATACTTACCTTAGACATGTATATGACTTATGTGTTAGTTGGCACCATAAAGTTGCATTAGGTTTGATTATTCTAAAATATTGCATTTTTATGACTTCTTTCTTTTATAGGTATTCCATAGAAATTTATTATGCCACATAGGCATAATTGTAGATATTTGTGGCATAAAGTATATAAAGGATGTAGTTTTATATTTGTTTTAATATAAATTTTACGTAGTTGGTATGTGTTGTGTGGTAAAAGTGTGAAGACTAGGTAAGTTTTAAACATAATTATGGATATTGTTATAGAGATTAATTGAATTTCACTTTCATTTCTCACTTTAACTCTTCTATCATTTCCATGCACTTATATATAGTTTAACAGTTAGTATGGTGTTCTTATGATTATTTTAAACATTGTTTAGCATTTAATATTTTGTAGAAACTGTTGTGATTGATGTCACTTGTAGGTAATTACATTTAGTGACGGAAGATTTGAATAATATAAAAAATTCTAATGATTATATGGAAATGAATGAAAAAGATGGGGGTATGAAATGATACAATAGAGATGTATTTAATCTTATTGATGATTAAAGAAGTGAAAAAGGGAAATTGAATGACTAATACCTTTTTCTACTCTAGTTGGAAGAATATTAAGGTAGGTCTTCAAACAAAATTCAATAAGGAGTATACTAATGTTCAATTGAAGAATAGGTATAATGGATTAAGGGCCAGATTGAAGAATTTTAATAACTTACTCAAAGAAATAAAAATCGGTTACAACTCTTTTAACATTAAATTTAATGTTACAATTGAATAATAGGATATTAAAAATTTTGAATGGGAATCCTGGAAGGATTTATGAAAACTTAAGAATGAGAAAGATAATCTTCTTAAGTTTATGTGATGAATTGAAGAGTTTAGGAGGCTTAAAGGTAACAAGTCATTTGATTATGGAGGAATAAATAGCAATTTTCTTACTGACTATAGGGCATAGTGAGACAACTAGAGTCAATGTAGAACACTTTCAACATTTGACCTAGACAATTTTGAAGTACTTTTACAAATTCTTATATGCAGTTAATCGTCTTGTAAAAAGAGTCATTACTCTATGATCCTTTACCAATACAACTCCTAAGATTCAATATAATTCGAAATTCTTTCCATATTTTTAGGTACATTTATATATTTAATTACTATCTTAATAATGTCCTTATTATTAATAATTATTTTAATAGTATATTTTTATTTTTTAGGATTGTATAGGAGCAATAGATAGTACACATATTAATTCACATGATCTGGCCAGTGAAAAATACCATACAGAGGTAAAAGAATTGATCTAACCCAAAATATTGTATGTTGTTGCTCATTTGGCTTGCGTTTTACTTATGCAATGGCTGGATAGGAAGGTACTATAAATAACTCACGAGTACTTTTAGAAGCAGTGACAAATCCAGCGAATTAATTTCCATTACCTCCATAAGGTATTATTGAAATATCCCAGTTTTATTATTATACTGTGTAATGTGCTTTGTATGCATTTTATTCAGTATGCTTTATTTATGGTATACTAGAGTATTTTAAGCATTTAAATATATTATTGAGGTTATAACAAAGATGACAAATGGGTCGAAGATAGTTTTAGACTTGACCAGAAATTTTTCAGAAAATTTCCGAAAAGTTACGAGAAGAATCTGATTGAGCTTTAAAATTCCCGAAATGTGCTTTAGAGACTTAGGTGACACTTTTAAATGAAATTGAAACAATTTGGTGAATACTATTTTTAAATGAATAGTGAATTCAGTTAATAATATTTTTTCTTGAATAGTAATTTTGGGGACCTAACTCTAAAAATTTGAAAAATATTTGGAATAGGTATTAGAGTCTAATGATACTAAAATGGATCAAAAATAAGTTCGATCGAATGAATTTCGAGAGTTACGAAAGTTTAGGACTAAAATAGCATTTTTGTAAAATAATGGGTATTAGAACACATTTGAAATTTTTAAAGCAATAAGTATTGACCCTAACTTAAGTATTTCTTAGTCAATTTGATGAAAAAATAGTTGTGGAATATTTTTGGAATTTAATTTGATAAGTAGGTGAATTAAATTCATTAAAGGGGAAAAATGATCTGTTTGTCAAACTAAATGCTTCCAAATTCCATATGTGCATTACATGGGAATATTTCCATATGTTAACCATGCATTAATAGGTTTGGAAAGTAACCAATCAAAAGGTGATAAGTGGCATGCGTTAAAGAGTAAATATGAGAAGTTTTGGTAAAGTTGTAATTATAAGATGTTATTAAGGCCACTGGTGTTAAAAAAATGGAAATAAGCAATGTTTTCATCTCTTTAAAGAAGGTGTGGCTGACCATTAATGGAGATAGGAAAGAAGAGAGAAAAAAGAAAAGAAAAGAAAAAAGAGAAGAGGGAGCTTCGGCTATGCCATGGAGAAGTGACCTAAAGAGTTTTTCATGATCTTCTACCTCCAATCAAGCATCCAAGAAGATCCCATAGCCATCCAAGTGAAGCGGAAGAAGAAAATGGGTTAGTATGCTTACCAGTTTTGTTGAAAAATTGGATTTGTTGGATTATAGTTTAGATTTGGTTTTGATGATGTGAATTGCACCCTTATGATTTGATATGAAGGTTTTATTGCATTGGAAGTGATTTGGAGTATAAAATCAAGAAAACTAGTGTGTGGAACCTTGTTCAAATTTGGTCAAAGGTAGCATCCATCGCCTAAAGTGTTTTATTTTGCCATGTGAATGTTTAAGATTATTGAATGGCATTAGGAAGCTAGTTTAATGATGGAAGAATGAAAGAAAAACCATGGAAATGATTAGAGAAAATTTTAGCCATAGCTAGGTTTTTAGTGTGATATGATCCAAAATTTTATTTTGATGTTGTATGATGTTCATAACATGATTTTGATGCCAATGAAGTAAAGAAATGAAAATGAATTAATTTGGAATTGGTTTTTGATAAATTCAGCCAAAGGTGCATGATTACATAAAAATTTGTTAATGAAATTTTATGGCATAAATGTATGCATTAAAATTTCATAGAAGTGATTTTGAATTGGTTTTAAGGGCTCGAAATCAAATGGAATTAAATTGGAAAAGTTTAGCATAAAATATGTTAAGTTTAGCCTTAAGGGCATTTTTGGTATAAAAATATGGCTACGATGTAATGACTTTGAATGTGATTAATGATGGTCATTAAATGTATTTGTGATATTAGAATTATTAAATGAAGTGTTGTGCTATTATTTGGAGAAAAAAATTAGTATATGGAGTGTATGTGGAAAGTAATGAAGTTGACATGGTTTATGGTGTATTTGATTGGAAAATGTATTAAGGAGTTGAATGTGTTGAGTAAGTTTTACGATTATAAAACCCTCAATATTCTCCAAACGCATAGGCTGTAAGCATAATAGTTGAGGTGTTGATCCTAGTAATTAGATAAACTAATTGAATCTTAACTTTGTTTAAGGTCGAAAAATTGTAATTAAAGTGAAAATAAAATGAATAGAAAATTAAGCAATTGAATATGCATTGATTGAGAATGAAATTCTAAAATTAATGCAAGGAAATCAAAATTAAGCACAATCACTTAGCAATTGAAAATCACATAAGGAAGACTAACTAGTTATGAGAAGAGGAGATTTATCCTATCTTCAATTGCTAACTTAATTACTTTTTGATGGTATCGGGCCTAGAATTTCACAAGGTTGATTATCCTCCCTCATGGCCTAATCATTAAACCCTAAATCATAGTCCCTAATTGAATCTGAAGTTCTGAATTTGCAATCTCTTAATTAACAAAACAACCCATGTTCCAATTAGTTCTTAAGAACTCTAATAGACAATCGAGTCCTCACACAAGATCTCTCTTCGTATAATTACCGATTAGATTGTTTATGTGATTTATAAGGTTGTTAACTCTCATTACCCAACCTAATCATGTTATTATTAGTTCACTCTCTCGATTTGTTACCAAAGTATGCAAAATCAACAAATAATCACAATATCCAAACACATTAATAGAAAAAGTAATCAAATCACCATTGATTCAAGAATAAATCCCAAATGAAATTTAGAACATCCTTAAACAAATATTCATCATCCTTATATTCATCTCATACATCAAATGAAATAAACATAAGAAGAATAAAAAAATTTAACTTGGAAGGATGGTTGGAGTGGCTGGTAGCAGCAACTCCTCTTCTTCTTCTTCCTCTCTTCTCTTCTCTCCTCTTCCTTCTTCCTTAGCCTCTTTCTCTAAATGGTAAGATGGAGGCTCCCTGATTTGTTCATCTCTTTTTCCTTTTATATTGTTTTTTCCTTTTATGATAAAAACTAGGTTTTATCTAGGCTAAAAAGTCCAAAATGACCCTCTAAAAATAAAAATGGAAGCAGATCCTTGCGTTTGTATCGTGCCTATCACGATCGTGGAAGGTATGTCACGATCGTGGCCTTTGAAAATGGGTTTTTTCATGATTGTGACCCATAAAATGGGCTTCTATCATGATCGTGGCCCATTCAGTCACGATTGAGGCCATGTCTTGGTTGCTTCTATCATGACCATGACTGGGACGTGACGATCGTAACCTTGGCTCTTCCTCCAAGCTTTCTCCAACTTCTCATGATCTTCTTCATTTGATCTTAAACGCTAAAAAACATATAAAAATACCTCAAATGCATGAAAATAAAGTGCAATAATATGCTCTAAACTATATAACACTCAAAAACATAAACACATAATCACATTGACATAATTCTAAACCTAAACATGCACAAATCATCTAATCAATAACTAAAAACACACTAAAATACCCATTAAAACATAATGTAAACTATAACTATACAAATTTATTCATATTAGGTTTTTGGATCATAAAACAAAGCCAACTAAAAGTTTTCGAAGTGGTAAAAAGGAATTTAGCTAGTTATAAGTGTATTTTGAATTGTTTTACACGAATAAATTCTTTGGAAAAAAATTGATGACATATGATTTTAAATTGTATGATTATGAATTTTATGTGAATGATTCATTACAAGTGAATATTTCTAGTATAAGTTTACATTTTAGCAATATATGAATTGAAATTTGAAAGTAAAATTTCATACGATTTGAAATTACATTGGAATTATGTTATTGGTTGATAAAAAGAAAATGAGTTTTTAGCTTATAGTACATCATTAGGTTTTATACATGTTATTATATTGGTGTATAGTGGTTAACCTAGTATGGGTAAGTGATATAGAACCAGATATGTAACTAGTGATTAGCTAGTTGCAAGAAAATAATGTAGAACCAGCTCTGTTAACTGGTAGTTAACCAGTTGCATGTAAGCGATGTAGAACTACCTCCGTAACTAATGGTTAACCAATTTTAGGTAAGAGATACAGAACTAACTCCATAATTACTGATATGTAGTGATTAACCTAGTACATGTAAGCAATGTAAAACTAATTTCATTACTAGTGGTTAACCAGTCACAGGTAAACAATGCAAAACCAGCTCCATGACTTTATACCTAAGGTTACCATAGGGCAAAGAAGTTATTGGTGGGCTATGTCATGTAAGAAAGTTCTTGAAAACGTATGGTACCAATTCTAGTGGTTGGTTTATTTTTAGTATAAAAGTTTTCAAAAACCTTATTGCCACCACTGTTTATTATTCAAGGAAAAAGGAAGAAGGAAAATGGAAAATTTTTATTTTGATTTTAATTTCGAAAAGAATTTCGAAATTCCAAATAGTGTTTAAGAAAAAGTGAAGTTGTGTTTGATGACATGTTATTTTAATACCAGATTGTATAATACACGAATGAATTTTTATGACAATTATTTTATTGTTAACTTTATTATTATTTGGGAATATTTTAGTTATGATGTTATGAAAGATTTCATTTTTGATAAAATGATTAACACTCACTGGGCTAATTTAGCTCACCCTTATTTTTATGTTTTTAAATAAACCACCCCAAGTTTATATACAGGTGCTACAGTAGCTAGGATCCCTTCGTAGAATTAGTTGTATCGTTAGGTGTTGATGTGCTTGTGTCATTTTTGCTATGTATGTGTTTTTCGTGAAATTGGCTTAGTAACTTGTATATATGATTTAAATTATTTTAGAAAGGGTTTAAAAGTGTGACCTTGTAATATTTGTGGGATTGTGAATATCTTTTACTTAATGAACTACAAGGGCTTTAATCCTCAATGATGTTTTTAAAGTGTTGAGAATTATATGTTTGTGATTGTTTGTGTTGTGGACTTGAGGTCTCATTCTAGAAGTTGAGATGGTATATGAAATATTAGAAATGCTTTAAATCTTGTTATATAGGTCTTTGAAAATTTTGGTAATGTCAAAATCTAGCCATTATGTTGCCAAAATTTTTAATAAAATGATTTAGAATAAAAAATCCCACAAATTTATATAATTTTAACTTTTAAAGTATAAAAGTTTTTTAACAGTTGAATGGCTTGGCTTTGCAAGAAACCTTCGGTTGAGTTAGATATCGATTAGAGGATTACTATGGGGTCACCGGGAGGGCTCCATTTGGGTTTTGGAAGGGGGACTTTGGGATGAGGCCTTTCAGGTGTATCAGAACCTGTTTTGAAATAGGTTTGTCTCCATATATGTTATGATTTCATAATGTTTTTTTATGTTATTTTTGTGAATAAGGCAACCTAAAAAGTTTTGTCTGATTTTAAAAAATTTCTAGTGTTATATAGTTTATCTTTAAATGCACAACATAATGCATCGACAAAACCTTAGGGGTCCCAAAGACATAATAGAGGCTCTAGTACTTGAAGTACCTTCAGCTTGGGAGGTTGAACACAGGGATGGTTTAGTAAATGATTTCCTTTAAGAAACAACCCCGTCTAGAACCATTAAGACTAGCAAAACCACTGGTATAATTGTTTTTAACCTTAAATGAACAATACATATATGAACAGCAACAATAGGCCAACTATGGGATGCCGTAGTAGTGTCAGGGAGTTTGATTGATTGTATCTGTAAGTTAGGTGCAAAACTATTTAATGGGAGTAGAGATCTCAAAGGTGCCCTAATTTGATTGGATCAGGTTAAGAATAATAAATTTAAAAGGTTTAATGACAGAAAGATAAGACAAGGAATATCGTCTAGTTAGAGATCAGTTAGATCACCTAAACTGTTTAGAGACTCCCGAAATACTAGGAGCTTAGTACCACGGTGTAGTTAATGTTGAAGGAGACCACCCGCATAGTCTGAGGTAATTGTAGTATGCCAACAGGATGCTAAGGATACATCTGGTATAGTGATAGGTATGATTATAGTTTCGGTAGTAATGAATATATTTAAAACGATCCCAGAACTATGAACTCGTATGTGCTAAAAGATTTTGTTGGATAGATTAATGCGAAGTTAAAGCTTTTAAAATTCCATATGATAATAACTACTTTCAATAAAGCTACGCTAGTAGCTTAGAATGTTCATAGAGGTAGTTACATATATTTAGAATTAGAAGCTCTTTAATGAGTTGATGATATGTGTTTAAATGTTGATTCATTTGATTTACTACACTTAGTGATTAATGCCTTAAAAATGCTTAAGATACTTACTTTAGCTCATATTTGATTTTAGGTACATTTCATAAGTAAAACAGCTAAAGTGACCTGAAAGCATATTCATTGGAGCCATCTTCTAGATTTTCAAACTTTATTGATTCGTAGAGCAAGAAGAAGAAGGGCAATGAAAGAAAAAGATAAAAAAATAAAATGTGAAGTGAAGAGCAAATGGAGGAGTGCCTCATGATCAAATTATAGCATGCATGGGCATAAGAACTCTTCTCACACCCATGCAACATCTCTCATAATTTTGAGGGCCTCTCACAGCCTTGAGAGGGCTTGTCACAGTTGTGACATGTGACACTGGTCTGACACACTAGTCCTACCTACAACAAACACATTGTCACACCCGCGAGTCCATTCTGACGAGTATGAGAAAGGATAATTGTCCTATTTAACCCTAGTTTATAAATATAAAAGGTAATGTCTTGACGGTACAAAGGAGGACATTCAGGACAGAAATGAAAACACCTTCATTCTCGTTTTTTCTCTTCTTCTTTCACACCAACAAATGTAATAATGGCTAATGCTTGAATTTTGAAGGAAGAGATGGAAGGCTAACTTCCAGATTCCAGTTCAACGATGATATCGACCATTGAATTAGGTTTTGTATAGATGATCTTGATATGTTATTTAGATCATTCTTTTATAAAACTATTGCTATAATGTTGAATTTAATCTGTAATTGTTACATTTGATGTTTTCTAGTAGCATATAATGATCTTGAATCATTAAGAACAACGTAAATTAGGTTAGATAACCCAAATGTGTGAGGTTACTTTCTATATTGATCATTTTTCACTTCGTAATGTGACTGCCAAATTGAATCTAAAGATCGTATCCTAGGTTATTTAGGAGTTAGGTTTAATTAATGATTGTAACTTAATTAAACATAATCTAAGGGAAAACTGGGATTAGCAGATTGTATTGTTAGTCTCAAATAAATAGTTCAAAGAGAGGTATGAAGATATTAGGATGATGAAATATGTTTAATCATGTTTAGGCTAAGATTGATCCTAGAACCAGACCTCTCTTATTTTTGACACTTTAATCATTTTCGATTGTTTATTATAATTTGTTTTTGATAGTTTACTTTTACTTTATTTTCTAAATTGCTTCAAACCTAAAAACCCTCGTTATATTTTCCTTACTTCAGTTAATTTTGTTACAAAAATTAACCAAACATTCCTTGCTGATCCCATCTCACCACAACTAAAAATTTTAGTGTGTAGAGTTAGCTAAATTTTGAAGTGCACTCGATACCCGCTATCAAATTTTGGCATCGTTACTAGGGAGTATGATGATTTAATTTTCTTTTCTGATTTTAGTTCATGTTTTGTGTATATATTTGTTTATAATTGTTTATTTTTGTTATTTGTTAATTTTTAAATGTTTGTTAGTGTTGGTGTATGTTAATGACCAGATCTCCTTGTAGATAACTTGACCAACTTGATCCGGAGTTTAAGAGGACACTACAGAGATTGCAAAGGGAAGTAAGAATCACTTTGGTAGGAGACTCGAAATTTGAATCTAAAGAAATGATGGCAAATCTGAGAACATTGAGGGAGTTAATCACACCAGATTTAACCCAAGGACCTTTGTTCATTACATTTCCAAATTTTTCCAAACATATTACTTTGAGTTAAAACCTGGATTAATACATTTATTACCCAATATTTATGGTCTTATAGGAGAGGATGCACATAAGCATCTCACAGAGATCAATGTGTATTGCCTGAGCATGAAGTCTCTCGTTGTGATGGACAAGCATATCATATTGAGAGCCTTCCTGCTCTCACTCAAAGATGTAGCGAAAGATTGGTTGTCTAATTTATGAGCAGGGAGCATAAATACTTGGTTAGAGATTAAAAGAATGTTCTTAGAGAAATATTTTTCCACCTCAAAGGTAGTAAGTATTCAGAAGGAGATCTGTGGAATTAAGCAGCATCATGAAGAGTCTCTTTATTAGTACTGGGAGCGTTTTAAAAAGTTATGTGCCAGTTTTCCATACCACAACATACAAGAGAAACTCTTTATCCAATATTTCAATGAAGGATTACTATCGATATATAGGAGTTTGGTTGATGAAGTGAGTGGTGGGGCACTTTGTGAGAAAACTTCCATTGAATCCAGGACCCTACTTGAGTGGATGGTCACTATTACTAATCAATACGGTAATTTCAATAATGTTCGATGAGTAAACGAGGTAAGTACTTTATCTATTAAACATTGTTTAGATGAACTAACATCTTTTGTTAGACAAATTATTGTTGGACAGGCCTAGGTAAAAATATGTGGAACATGTTCAAACATGAGCCATTCAACTAATGAGTGCCCGATATTACAAGAAGGAAGTATGAAGTATGTGAACGCTGCAGAAAGGAACTTCTTGAATTAATACAAACTGTACTTGCAGACGTATAACCTAGGCTGGAAGGATCGTCCCAACTTGAGTTATGGAGGGAATAGGTAGTAGAATTACTTCTAGAATTGAATGTAAGGAGCACAACAATTTTAACCAAAGCTGCAAGGAGCACAAGGAGCCTCCTCTTCTAATTCAGGTACGTCTCTTGACGAATTTATCAAGACCTCTACTGCTAATAATCTTCAACTTAGTTAGGGTATGTAGCAGCTTCAACAGAGTATGATGCAGCTTAATCAAAATATGCAACAGCTTGATGAGGGGACAACCAAATGCGTCAAATGGTAGTAAGGCTTAACTATTTAGAATCATAAAGTGGAGGAAAGCTACCATCCCAAATAGAGGTGAACCTAAAGAACGTCAGTGCTATTATCATAAAGAGGGGAAAGGAGATTGAGGGTCCTAAAAGAACTCTACTGAAGATTGCTACTGAGGAAGAGATCGAGAAGTAATTGGGAAAGGAAGAAAATCTATCACCGAGTACAAAGGTAAACTTCAAAATCCCTACTATCATTAAGACTAACCCTCCACCTTTTTCGATCAGATTGACAAGACCGAGCAAGGAGGAGAAGGACAAAGATATATTTGAGACTTTCCAAAAAGTGTAAGTAAACACATCATTGGTTGATGCAATCAAGCAAGTACCAAGGTACTTCAAATTCCTCAAGGAACTATGTACATATAAGAGGAAAGTGAGGCGTAATGAAAAACTTATGATGGGTGAGAACATTTCTGCAATTTTTAGAAAGAAGATGCCTCTAAGATGTCGAGATCTAGGTATGTTTACCATTCCTTACAAAATTGGTAATACTGTGATCAATAAAGCTATGTTAGATTTGGATGTTTCAATTAATATGATGCCTTGTTTAATTTATGCTTCTTTGAATTTAGGTCTTTTGAAAGAAACAAGCGTTATCATACAATTGACTGACTGCACCAATACTTATCCTGATGGTGTGGTTGAGCATGTTTTGGTGCAGGTGAATAAGCTAGTGTTTCCTGCATATTTTTATATTATAGATATGAATGATGAAACTTTATATGATTTGATACCTATCTTATTGGGCAGACCATTGCTTAATACGACTCAAACCAAGATAGATGTTTTTGATGTCATGAAATATTCTCCTGATGATTACTGCATTTTTTTAGTTGATGTGATTAATCCTTTGGTATAGGAAATGTTTAAATTAAATTGCAAGGATCATTTAAAAATGATCTTGACTGAGGAAATGGAACTAGAAGCTAATAATGGTGCTAAAATAGGGGAGGAGTTAATAGAAGTGGTAGTTGCTTTGGATCATTGGAAAACTCTCCAAAAAGGCATTATTTGGCTTTTATAAAACTATTTAAATCTCACCAGAAGTTGTTACCTTTTGATGTGAAGACACCATAATTGGAATTTAAGCCACTCCCTACACACCTCAAGTATGCTTATTTGGGAGATAAGCAAACTCTCCCAGTCATCATTTCAGTGGAGTTGACTTTAACTCAAAAGGACCTACTGGTTCGAATGTTGAGAGAGCATAAGAAGGCCATTAGGTGGACAATTGCAAATATCCAAGAGATAAGCCCATCCATATGCATCCGTTGCATTTTATTGAAGAAGGATGAAAAGTCAAGAAGGCAAGGTCAGCGTAGGCTGAATCTCTGATGATCGATGTTGTTAAGAAGGAAGTGTTGAAGCTTCTCGATGCTGGGGTTATCTTGCTAATCTCCGATAATAAGTAGGTAAGTCTTATCTAAGTGGTTTTGACGAAAATTGGTATCACCGTTATGACTAATTAAGAAGGTGAGTTTGTTCCCACCTGAGCACAAACCAGGTGGCGAGCACGAATTGACTATAGGAAGTTGAATTCTGCAACATGTAAAGACCACTCTCCCTTTCCCTTTATTGATCAGATGCTTGAAAGACTGGTTGTGTATGATTATTATTATTTTCTAGATGGATTTTCAAGTTATCTTCAAATCTTGATCACTTCTAGGTTTGCCATAGATGCATGCATCACATGCATGTGTATGCAATGGAAGTGTTGGAATCAAGGTTCAGACACCATGATAACCCGAAAACTACATAATCTAACATGCATGCACGGATATGTAAAGAACATGAAATATGAAACTTTTTAACCTTATGTTTCTCCTCCTTTCTTATTTCTTCTCCTTGTTTGGGTTGTTGCAAACACCAATCCCTTCCTTGATCACCCAAGAACACGTAAAGAAGATGAAGAAATAATGTATAAGGCTGATCTGAGCACCAAACTAGATGAGTTCTAGTAGACGCTTAAGATGATAGAAGATAGATCAATAATCTTGTTGCATGCACTTTATTCATGCAACAATTGTATAAATTACAAGAACAAGACTCATAACACCTCTCTCACTCTAGAACTCTTCTAGAGCCTTTATGCTCTCGCTTGAGTGTGTAAGAAATGTAAGAAAACCTTGTGTACTTAAGTGAAGAACTCACTTATGCAACCATTCGTGCCTTCTGTCACGATTGTGGCCAACAAGGCCATGATCGTAAAAAGTGGATGAAAAACATAGTGTGTATTGTCAAATTTAAGTAGGCCACGATCGTGGCCTGGCTCACCTTTGGCCACAATTATGGCCTACTTAAATTTGACAATACATATTATATTTTTCATCCAATCTTTAAATCTTTTATGCGTGTGACCCTTAGATTCCTGGTTATTTTAAGCACCTGAATTAACTCTTAATTCAAGCAAATCATAAATGGTTTCATGATGCCAATTTACTAGAATATAGGCAGATTAACACACAAACTCTTCGATAGTTAATTGTTTAACTTATAAACCTTTCCATGGACAATTATCGTGGAATTTTTCCTTTCACCATACTATACCCCAATTAATTCGAAGTATGGGCTATGTGTCAACTCTTACTTGATTGTTTACGTCACATCTAGTCTGAGTGATGTTAGTTCTTATCCTGAGATCTCATTACTCGTATATTTCATTGAAGACTCTCTTTATCACACAAAATTGCTATGGCCAGAGACTTCTGAGTAACGACCCCGATAAGACACTATGTGTATCATCTCCTTCTATCAGGAGTGGTGAATCCTTTATTGAATACCCAATTACCATTGAATACTAATAGCCATACCCAGTCACCATCCTAAGAGTGACCTCATCATAAGGTAACAAGGAATGATGACAAAGAACAGGATTAGTACCCAAGATATCCTTGAGTACCTCAAGTCTAAGGATATTTGCACCATTGCTATGATGAGATTAATCATTGGCATTCAATAGATCATCTATATGATAATCTCATAGCAAGTCATCCGATGTACTTACTACTCTCAGTAGGCATCCACATGTTAACTCTAAACAACTCATGCTTACAGCTTGTGAGATCCATTGCTTGATTAAGTCAATGAGTATAACATGTATCAGTATGTCTGGATTAATAATGTCCTGCCTTATTAATCCTATGACTAGCGATTATTTAGATACTAACATAATTGCACATAATAGGAATCTCATTATCATATTCTCATCAAGATTTCCTTTATGCTATATTTTGTATCATGTACTTCATTAATTCGATTTAAGATCAATATCAATTCATATATAAACAAATATCAAATTAATGAAAAATGCCTTTCACTTTATTAATCAAAATAAAGTTTGTACAAAAGTGATAAAGGTGATTGCCTTTAGATCACTACTCTAACAATCTCCCACTTGCACTAAAGCCAATTGCCTTTCTAACTAATACCATAGTCGAGTACACAAGAATCAAATTTTTCTTGAGGAAGTGGCTTAGTCAAAGGATCAGTGATGTTCTAATCTGTGGGCACTCTCTCTATCTTCACATCACCTCTACCAATTATCTCCTTAATTAGGTGATATCTCCTGAGTACGTGCTTGGACCTCTTATGAGACGTTGGTTCCTTGACTTGCACAATAGCCCTATTGTTGTCATAGTATAACAATATTGGGTATGCTTGGAACCACTCCAAGTTACTTAACAAACTTTTTGATCCAAACAGTTTCTTTTGCCATTTCTACCGCTACAATATACTTTGACTCGGTCTTCAAATCTGTGATTGTCTCTTATTTAGATCTCTTCCAACTGATTGGTCCACCATTAAGTGTGAAAATATAACCTGAATAGGATTTGGAGTCATCTTGATTAGAATGAAAATTGGCATCTGTATGCTCGCTCATTACCAGATCTCCATTCCATTTATGAAGAATACATCTTTAGTCCTTCTCAAGTAATTTAGGATATTCTTAATAGCCACCTCTTGACCCTTACTAGGATCTGATTGATATCTGCTCATAACACTTAGAGCATATGATATATTAGGTCTTATATATAACATAGCATATATGATTAATCCTACTACCGAAGCATACGGGATCATACTCATATGAGTTCTTGTGTCTTGGGACACACAGATTTTGAGGGTTTTATCCCATGAGTCATGGGAAGAAACCCTCTCTTGGATTGCTCCATGATAAACCTAGTTAACACTTTATCTATGTATGTTGATTGTGAAAGACCTAGCAACATCCTTTATCTATCTCTATAGATCTTTATTCTTAATATATAAGTTGCTTTTCTAAGGTCTTTCATGGAAAAATTCCGAGACAATCAAATTTTGATTAATTGCAAACTTGACACATCATTTCCTATTAGTAATATGTCATCCAAATATAACAAAAGGAACATGATAGCACTCCCACTAACCTTCTTGTACACATAAGGTTCATCATGATTTAGTGAGATTATAACTGTGTAATTGCATATGTTTTAGGGTTGAATTTGTTATTATGTAGTGTGAATTTGAGTGGTGTGTGCGCATTTAGGGTATAATTATGTTAGTTTGTGTGATTTAGTGTTTCTATGGATTAGATTAAGTCTCTAAGCTTAAATGTTATATTTTTCAGGTTCTATGATGCATTTATCAGTGTTTTATGGTAAACGAGCAAGAATGATGAATATTCAAAGGGTTTCGGTCTAGAACCATAGGCCACAATCGTGCATAATAGGCCGCGATCGTGACAGAGAGCTCAAGTCAGGCCACGATCATGACAAAATGGTTAAATAGTAGGCCACGATCGTGGCAGGCAGGGCCACAATTGTGCCCTACATTGGGCTAACAGAAAACTCAATTTTTGTGAGATTTTATGGATCGTTTCATCCCCGGCTTTAACCTAGGGCTTCCACAGAATAAATAGAACATGATGTGACAGCCACAGGAATTTTTAGAGAGCTTAGAGAGTTGCACAAGAGAGCATTAATCTGTCAATTTTGAGAAAAACCTAGAGAGAGATCAAGAGATTGAGGAAGGATTCGAAGGATGAGAGACATAGAGATAAGTTTGATGTGAAGTACTTTTTGGAACAGGTGGTTTCCTGCAGTCGCTACCTTCGAAATTTGCTTTGACAGTATTTCTTAATTTTATTTCGATGTTATGGATGTATGAAATTGGGATATTCATTGGAAATAATGTTGTTGGGTGTTAATTTACTTTCTATACTCACCTTTGGATTTTTTAGTTCTTGAGTTTAATAAAGTTGATTTAATTGTGTTTTCTTTCGATTTAATTGTGATTCAAATTCTGTTCTTAATAACTTGGCAATAAACTGAGAGGGTGAGCTAAGTAAAAATCATCGATTTGGGCTAACGAGAGTTAAATGAATCGATAAGTAGAGAATTGCATCAAACAGGTAGAGTCGTGTAATGACAGATCGAGCACAGATTCCCAGTAGCTTCTTGGACAACTTAGAACTAATTTAGGTTTTCAGTCAATCGCGAATTAAAAGATCGTGATTCTATAATTTAAATTAGAGATCATCAATTAGGGTTAAGAATTATAACTTGAGAGAGAGTAATTCACCCTAGGATCATCTAGGCCCATTGAGTCAAAAATTATATAATTGTATAGATTTTCTTAAGTTTCGAATTAAATCCCCCTTTCTTTCACTTGACTATTTCTAGGTTGATTTTGGATTGTCGTGTGAGTTGTTATTTTGTGACTTTTCTACACTTTAAATTCTCATATTTGATTATTAATTGATTTAATTAGTTAACTATTTAGAATCATTGTAGTTTAGACTGACCTTAGATTTAGGAATAGTTAGCCTTCCTCGTGGGATCGATACCTTAGGTACTACGTGAATGACCTATGCACTTACGGAATTTACCAAGGCTAACAAATAGTAAAACTTAGTATGTATAACCTTGCAAACATAAGAAGCCAAACTCTTTGATTGTCTCATAAAATCAGATGTTCCAACTCCTAGATGCTTGCTTCAATCCATAAATGGATTTCTAAAACTTACATACCCATCTGCCATCTCTAGATACGAAGCCCTCAAGTTGTATCATATATATCCTTAACTAGGTTTTCATTTAAGAAAGTTGTCTTCACATCTATTTGCTATATTTCATAATCTTAATGAGCATCAATGGCTAGGAGTATTCTAATGGATTTAATCATAACTACGGGGCTAAATATCTAGTCATAGTCAACTACTTGTCTTCGACAACAACTTTTAACAACTAGCCTTGCTTTATAGGTAATCACATTACCTTTCATGTCGATTTTCTTCTTGAAAATCCACGTACACTCTATAGGTTTTAACCCTTCGAGTGTGTCAACCAAATTCCATACTTGGTTTTCATACATGGAATCCATTTGTAACTTCATGGCTTGAAGCCATTTTTCAAATTCTGAACTCTTCAGAGCCTCTGCATAGGTTGTAGGCTCATCGTCCTCTATCAGCAATATGTCATTGTGTTCACTTACAAGAAATCCATAACACCTGGAACATTTCATACCTTACTTAACTTACGAACATTTTGTATGTTAGAAGGTTCAAATGTTGTCTTATCTCTATGAACAACAATTTCGGGTTTAGGTAACTGATATGTGTCTGATTGAGCATCATGAACTTCATCAGGTTCAACTTTGGTACCACTGTCTTCTCTTAGAAGAAACTCTTTCTCTAAAAAGACAACATGCTTTTAGACAAACTCATTTTTTTCTAAAGAATTATAGAACTAATATCCAATTGTTTCCTTTGGATATCCTATAAACTAACATTTATTAGATTTCACTTCAAGCTTGTCTACTTGAATCCGCTTCACATAAGTCGAACAACCCCAAACTTCCATATAAGAAAGATAGGGGCTTTTGATAGTCCATAACTCATATGGAGTAACTTTAATTACCTTTGAAGGGACTCTATTTTTCACATAAATAGCAATCTCGAGTGTGTAACCCCAAAAAGGATTTCGGTAGATTTGCTAAACCCATCATTGACCTTACCATGTCTAGTAAGTTTTGGTTTCTCCTTTCAGCCACACCATTATGTTGTGGTGTGTAAGGTGGAGTCCACTGGGATACTATCCCATTATCTCCAAAATAAGTTAGAAATTCCTCATTTAAGTATTCACCACCTTGATCTAATCGAAGTGTCTTAATACTTCTACCGAGTTGTTTCTCTACTTCATGTCTAAATTGTTTGAACATTTCAAATGCTTCAGACTTGTATCTCATTAGATACACAGACCCATATCATGAATAATCGTCAATAAAAGTAATGAAGTACACAAAACCACCTTTGACATGAATGGACATCGAACCACATACATCAGAATGTATTAGGTCTAATAACCCATTCATTTGTTCACCTTTTCCTTTGAAAGGTATTTTAGTTATCTTACCTAACAAGCAAGATTCACATATGTCATATGATTCATATTCAAATGACCCTAGGATACTATTCTTGTGTAGTTTATCATGCATTTCTCATTTATATGGTCAAGTTGATAATGCCATAAGGAAGATGATATTTAAAATTGGATTGGACATATCTAATATGTAAATTCCATTGCACAACATAGTGGTACCATATAACATTTCATTCAACTTAATTGAACAACCATTGCTTGAAAAAGTTAAATAAAATTCCATTTTATTAAGACATGAAACAGATTCAATGTTTTTAGTTACAACAGGTACACAATTTCAATTTGTCAAGCCTTACTCTAGCCTACTAGGAAGATACAAAACATATGTCCCTACGACTAATACGATAAACCTTGCTCCATTTCCCATACGTAGGTCTATCTCTCACTTCTTGAGCGATCTACTATCCCTGAGACCCTGCATATCAACACATATGTGTGAGCCACATTTGATATCTAATACCTAAATGTTATGATCGAAAATAGTATTAGCCTCAATGACAAATATCATACCTGAAGTTGACAGTGGGGCATCTTATGCCTTCTTGTACTTTAGTGACTCTATATAAGATTTGCAGTTCCTTTTCCAATGCTAATGGAACATATCTCCTATGGTGTTGTCTCCTTTACCTTCTTCTTGGCTACACCTCCCACTGGCTTCTTGGACTTCTTCTTCTTCTTTTGGTTCTTCTTTTGAGAACTAAAGCAGAGTCCACTTGCATCATAGCCTTACTGTCTTTCCTAAAATTTTGCTCAGCTATTTTGAGCAGATTAATTAGCTCAGGTATCATTTTGGATATTTGGTTCATCCAATAGTTAAACACAAACTGTTAATAACTATCGGTAAAACCAATCAGAGTTAAGTCTATATTTAATTCATGATCCATTATGAAGGCCAAACTGGATAATCTCTCAATGTATCCATTCATCTTTAGCATATACTACATTGGAGATAATCCCTCAGGCATCTTAAAACAGAAAAGCAACCTCGAGGTCTCGAACCATTCAAACCGAGCTTGCTTATCAAACAATTCCCTCAGATGGTAGACTATGGATCAAACAATTCCCTCAGATGGTAGACTATGGTATGAGCATCCATAGCCTCATGCTGCTTTTGCATTTCTGGTGACATAGAGATCAGCATTATACAGCTAGCCAACTCACTATCATCTAGCAGTTTCTTATAAGCTTTCTGATCTTCATCAAATGCATCGACAACAATGTGATTAGGAAATGACTCATCTACGACCTATCCTAATTTTTCAGATTTGAGAACAATTCTAAAATTTTGTAGGTCCCGTGAGTTTGTTAGAATCTAACAGGGAGTGTAAGTTCACACTAGAAGACATCGTGGCGATTCAATAACCTAGAAGAATGAGAGAAAGTGTTAAAATGTACATTAATATATATCGATAAGGACTTTAATCATATGCATTTTAGGTCCCATTATTCTTATTCAAATCCATAGTCCTCACCACAAATTCGAGAAAACTTATAGTTTTCTTAATGGGTCAACATCCGATATTACCAAGAAAGATCTTGGGTTTGCCCAATAAGCCACATTAGGTCAGTCAGTAGGTATCATTTATACCACTTGCATTCAGTTATGCAACTATCAACTTAGGCCATCAACTGCTGATTTAGCACATTCATTGGGTTATCAACTCTTGATTTGTATACATCCCATATATATAACCCAACTTCGCCTCTATCCATATTAACCTTAGGTTTGTCCAACAAATCAACGCTTCCAGTTAAGACCAACCCATTAATCCAGAAATCTAATTTCCATAGCTTGAACATATTTGTGTAGAGCGGGCTTGGGTTTGTTTAACAACCCAACTGTAAAAGAACTTTGATTCTTTCCATATCAATGGAAGGCGTAAGTCCTAATATTTGGATGAGGGATTTTTCCTTTAATCTCATTAATACTTGGATGATCTTGATTATGTATATCACATATATACATTAAGATTATGGAAAACTCAATGAAATTGAGCTTATGTCCATAACTACCCTTAAAATGCATCTAATGCATGTATCATACGAAGGAGGTTTAGTTTAGGTTATGACTTGGCTATGCATCTAAAGTTCGTTATTCGATTCAACTCTTGAACCTAATTGGGTACTAGTATTAGTCTTGGCTAATCTGAATCATGCATATGATTCAATTAGGAACCCTAAAGTTCCTAATTTCAAGCACATGCAATAAGCATGTTATTGTCATGAAAATAGTACATTTCTTATCATATAAGAACCTTATTTAGGTCTCATAACTAAAATACATACATTATAAGTCATTAAGTAAGTCAAGTCCATAAACTTTCAAAAAATTGACCAATGTTGATATTGAATTTATTTATTAATTGAATCAAATTCAATTAATTCTAGAAAAATTCTAGAGTCTTATGCACATTCTAAATGTGCCTAATAAAAATTTCAGAAACTAATTCCTAGGATTTATTTATTAAAAAAGTTAGAATAAGCTAGCACATCACATTTGTATAACACTTATCATATTACTTCTAATACTAGTCAAATATTACATCATGCATGCATAAGATAATCACTTTAACAACAAGTGTCATGCATCTCAACAAGTTTCATATAGAAGTAACATGCATGCATGTTCATCACATTTCTAAAATTTCCAAAACTTCATACGTGCATAAAGCTAAAACTAAATTCGTAATAAAATAGCAAATGGCATTAAATTGCATTTTCCTTTTATAGAAACATAAAATAACACCTTATAAATATTTATGTAAAATAAAATCAGAAAAAATAGAATTAATATAAAAAATTTCAAAATCAGCACATACATTCAGTTTTCTAGAAATTCCCAGAAATCAACATATGAATAGTTTGGATATTAATTCGAAATAAAATAGCAAATGACATTCAGTTGCAATTTACTTTGACAAAAACATAATATAACATCTTATGAACATTTTAAAGAAAGAAAAATAGAAAAAAAATCTAAAATTTACACGAATTATTCCAAACCAACATGCATGTCAGATAAACACTTTGCACATGTTCAATACATAATCTATTACATGCGTAAACTTACTCTGATATCACTATTGGGTTTGCCATGGATGCATGCATCACATGCATGTGTATGCAGTGGAAGTGTTGGAATTAAGATTTCAACACCATGACAACCTGAAAACTACAAAATCTAAAATGCATGCATAGATATGTAAAAAACATGAAATATAAAACTTTTTTACCTTATGTTTCTCCTCATTTCCTATTTCTTATCCTTATTTAGGTTGTTTCAAACAACAAACCCTTCCTTGATCACCCAAAAACATGAAAAGGAGATGAAGAAACAATGTATAAGGGTGATTTGAGCACCAAACTAGATGAGTTCTAGTAGATGCTCAAGATGATAGAAGATAGATCAAGAATCTTGTTGCATGCATTTTGATTCACGCAATAATTGCATTAATTGTAGGAACAAGACTCAAGATACCTCTCTCTCCCTCTAGAACTCTTCTAAAGCCCTTATGATCTCACTTAAGTGAAGAAGTCACTTATGTACCTATTCGTTCCCTCTATCATAATATAGCACTTTAATTAACTTATAATTCAAGCAAATCTTGAAGGGTTTCATGATGCCAATTTACTGGAATATAAGTGCATTAACACACGAGCCCTTTAATAGTTAATTATCTAACTTATGAATCTTTTCGTAGATAATTACCATGCAATTCGTCCTTTCACCATACTATACCCCACTTAGTTCAGAGTATGGGCTATGTGTTAACTCCCATTTAACTGACTACGTCACATCTAGTCCAAGTGATGTTAGTTCTTATCCTAAGATCTCATTACTCTTATTTATCATTGAAGACTCTCTTCATCACACATAGCTACTTTGACCAGAGACTCCTTAGCAATGACTATGATAAGAAGCTGTGGGTATCATCTTCTTCTATCAGGAGTGGTGAATCCTTTCTTGGATGCCCAATTACCTTCGAATACCAATAGCTATGCCTAATCACTACCCTAAAAGCGACCTTGCCTTGAGGTAGCAAGGAATGATGTCAAAGCATAGGATTAATATCTAAGATATCCTTGAGTACCTTAAGTATAAGGATGTTTGCACCATTACTATGATGAGATTAATCATTGACATTCGATAGATCAACTATATGATAATCTCATAGCGAGTCATCCGATGTACTTACTACTCTTGGTAAGCATCCATATGTTAACTATAAACAACTCCTGCTTATAGTTTGTGAGATCCACTGCTTGATCAAATCAAGGTGTACAACATTTGCTAGTCTATCTGGATTAATAATGTCCTATCTTATTAATCCTACGACTAGGGTTTATTTAGATACTAACATAATTGCACATGATAGGAATCTTATTATCATGATCTCATTATAATTTCCTTCATGCTATGTTTTGTATCATGGACTTCAGTAATTCAATTTAATATCAATATCAACTCATATATAAATGAATATAAAATTAATGAAAAATGCCTTTCATTTTATTAATTAAAATAAAGTTTGTACAAAAGTGTTAAAAATGATTGCCTATAGAGCACTACTCTAGCAATCTCTCACTTACACTGAAGTCAATCGCTTTTGTATCTAATATTATATGTGTATCTAATACTATAGGCAAGTACACAGGAATAAAATTTTGTTTGAGGAAGTGCCTTAGTTAAAGGATCAGCAATGTTCTGATCTGTGGGCGCTCTCTCTATCTTCACATCACCTCTGTCAATTATCTCCCTGATTAGGTGATGTCTCTTGAGTACGTGCTTGGACTTCTAATGAGACCTTGGTTCCTTAGTTTGAGCTATAGCGCCATTGTTGTCAAAGTATAACAATATTGGGTCTATTATGCTCAAAAGCACTCCAAGTTCCATAATGAACTTCTTGATCCAAATAGCTTCTTTTGCCACTTCCACAGTAGCAATGTACTCTAACTTGGTCATCGTCGTCTCTTGTTTGGAACTCTTCCAACTGACTGCTCCACCATTCGGTGTGAAAACATAACCTAATTGGGATTTGGAGTCATCCTGGTCAGATTGAAAACTGGCATCTATATGCCTGCTCACTGTGAGATCTCCATTTCCGTATATCAAGAATACATCCTTATTGCTTCTCAAGTATTTTAGCATATTCTTGAGAACCACCAAGTGACCCTCACCAGGATCTGGTTGATATCTGCTCGTAACACTTAGAGCATATGATATATCGAGTCTTATGTGTAATATAACATACATAACTGATCTTACTACCGAAGCATATAGGATTGTACTCATGCAAGTCCTCTCCTCTTACGTCTTGAGACATATAGATTTCAAGAGTTTTATCCCATAAATCATGGGAAGAAACCCTCTCTTGGACTGCTCCATGCTAAACCTATTCATCACTTTGTCAATATACGTTGACTGTGAAAGACCTAGCAACTTCCTTGATCTGTCTCTATAAATATTTTTTCCCAATATATATGTTGCTTTTACAAGGTCTTTCAAGGGAAAATTCTGGGATAACCAATTTTTGACTAATTGCAAACTTGAGACATTATTTCCCATCAATAATATTTTATCCACATATAATATAAGGAATATGTTAGTACTCCCACTAACATTCTTGTACACAGAAGGGTGTTCTTCAGGATTTTATGAGAGACCAAACTCTTTGATTGTCTCACCAATCAGATGGTCCAACTCCTAGATTTTTGTTTAATCCATAAATAGATTTCTGAAGCTTGCATGCCTTTCTGCAATCTCTGCATCCGAAGCCCTTAGGTTGTATCATATGTACATCCTAAACTAGGTTTCCAATTAGGAAAGTCATCTTCACATCTATCTGCCATATTTCATAATCATAATGAGTAGCAATGGCTAGGAGCATTCTAATGGATTTAAGCATAGCTACGGGGCTAAATGTCTTATCATAGTCAACCCCTTGTCTTTGATGATAACCTTTAGAGACTAGCCTTGTATTATAGGTAATCACATTACCTTCCATATCAATTTTCTTCTTGAAAATTGACTTGCCCCCTATGGGTTTTAACCCTTCGAGTGGGTCAATCAAAGTCCATACTTGGTTTTCATACATGGAATCCATTTAAAACTTCATGACTTGAAGCCATTTTTTAGATTCTAAACTCATCAAAGCCTCTTTATAGGTTATAGGCTCCTCATCCTCTATGAGCAATATGTCATTTTGTTCACTTACGAGAAATCCATATCTCTCTGGAACATTGTGTATCCTACTTGACCTATGAACATTTTATGTGTAAAAAGGTTCAACTGTTGTCTCATCTCTATGAACAAAAATTTGAGGTTTAAGTAGTTGATCTACATTTGTTTGAGCATCATGAACTTCATCAAATTCAACTTTGTTCCTACTGTCTTCTCTTAAGAAAAAATTTTCTCTAAAAAGACAACATTCTTTGAGACAAAACCTTTTGCTCTAAAGCATTATAGAACTGATATCCAATTTTTGCCTTAGGATATCCTATAAACAAATATTTATAAGATTTCGCTTCAAGCCTGTCTGAATGAATCTGCTTCACATAAGTCAGACAACCCCAAACTTTCATATGAGAAAGATAGGGCCTCTTGCTAGTCTATATCTCATAAGGAGTAACTTCAACTGCCTTTGAAGGGACTTCGTTTGTCATATAAACAACATTCTCAATTGTAAAACCCCAAAAGGATTTTGGTATATCTGCTAAGCCCATTATTGACCTTATCGTATCTAACAAGGCTCGGTTTCTCGTTTCAGGCACACAATTATTTTGTGGTGTGTAAGGTGGAGTCCACTGGGATATTATCCCATTATCTCTGAGATAAATTAGAAATTCCTCATTTATGTATTCACCACATCGATCTGATTGAAGTGTCTTAATACTTCTATCGAGTTGTTTCTCTACTTCATGTCTAAATTGTTTGAACATTTCAAACACTTCAGACTTGTATCTCATTAGATACACATATCGGTAAAAGTAATGAAGTACGCAAAAGCACCTCTGGCATGAATAGACATTGGACCACATACATCAGGATGTACTAGGTATAATAACCCATTCATTCGTTCAGCTTTTCCTTTAAAAGGTAATTTAATTATCTTACCTAACAAGCAAGACTCACATGTGTCATATGATTCATAATCAAATGACCCCAGGCTACCATTCTAGTTTAGCTTAATCATGTATTTCTCACTTATATGGCCAAGTCGACAATGCCATAAGTAAGATGATTTTAAGTTATCTCATTTTTGTCTTTTACTGTCATTGATATTTAAAATTGAATTTGACATATCTAATATGTAAATTCCATTGCACAATGTGGCAGTACTATACAACATTTCTAAGAAAGATGAAGAATGAAGAGCATAAATGCAGCTCATGGCTTGCTAGAATTTTGTCACACTTATGAGTGAATTACAGTAATCGTTGATTACATGATAAAGACACCTCATGCTACCAAAGGAGCCAATCAACCCATGCATTAAAACCTAGCTATTTAATATAAGAAACATGTGTGGAGTGGGGTTGCATTTGGAGGAACAAAGAATGGACAACATCATTGGAAACCTAAAATGAAGAGGGCTAGAAAAGGATTAAACTCACGGTTTGATGTGTCTTATTACATAGTTGTGAGTTTTAATTCATGGTTGTGCATTATACATGCATGGGAATGAGGTAGCTCTCATGCCTATATAAGTGAGGTTTATGGAAAACAAGGACGTAAAATGTGGCCAGCTGTTGTTAACGTGAATTTCATGGAAGAAATAAAAGTGGGTAAACAGAAATAACATGTGGAGTGTTAGCTAGGAAATAAAATAAGAGGGGTTGGAAAAATAAAGAGGTGTGACGTGAAGATTGCTGGTAAGATTACAAAGCTTGGATAATGAATTAAAAGTTGGACAGCTACATATTTAGAGTGCTCTCACTCACGGCCTGCATGAATGGTGTGTATGGGCATAAGTTATTTCTCATGCCCATGCAGGTGCTCACACTCGTGAGTACCCGTGAGAGATAACTCATGGGTGTGATGTGCTCTCACACCTATCAGAGATAAATCACAAGGGTGAGAGGGACACCTCACCACCTTAACCCTAGGTTTTTAATAAAACAAAAAAGTTATGGCACAAAAAGATTTTATGAAAAAATAGGTGAGTTTTGACTGAGAGAAAAGAAAAGAGATGTTTTGATTGGTATAAACCATGAGGGACCTTCAGGAGCTTCAGGAGACCATGAAGAGGAAGTAGGCTCTCCACTATGAGAAGACCTGTGGAGATATAGCTTCCTAAAGCTGGTTCAGAGGCGATATCAACGTCAACAACCCAATTAAGCATTCCTTCTTTATACTTGTTGTTTCTTTCTCTCTTTAGAATTTCTTTTTGTTATCCGATGTATATGGATTTGGGTATTGTGAAAAGATAATTTTAATGTGTTCATTAGATCGTTTATCTACAAACCTATAGTTAGAATTTTGATATAATACGTAATTGTTATATTTAAAATTCATGTGTAGTGATTAATGATTTGTAATCATTAGGGATAACATAACCTAGGTTAAATGATGCATCAAATTTAGTTGTTGCCTCGATTAATTAGTTTTCCTAATTCGTAATGCTACTACCTAATTAAATCTAGAGATTGTATCTTAGGTTATTCGGTGGTTAGGTTTAATTAACGATCGTATCTTGATTAAACACTACCTAAAGGAAATTTTGGGTTATTTATTAACCCACAATTAATAGTTTCTGGGAGAGGTTTGAGAACAACAAATCATAAAAATATGTTTAATTAGGGTGTAGGCTGAGATAAAACCAAAAAATTAGATTCCTAATGAATTCACCACTTTCATCACTTTAAAAGTTTTCTTTAATTTATTTTTCTTAGTTCAGTTTTATTTTATTTTCTTATTTCAAACCGACCAAAACCCCCTAAACCTCAATACCAATTAATTTCATTTCATAAATATTACACACACAATCTCTGTGGGATTGAGCTAGACTCACCACTACTACAGTAGTAGGTCTAGTTTTTATTTTGACTAACATTACAACTCGATGTCATTCCTTATTTACCTTACCCCTCTACTATGTGGGAAGTTCTTTTTTTAAGCATGTAGGTTTTTATCGAAGGTTAGGAAGTTCTTTTCTAAGGCATGTAGGTTTTTATCCAAGGTTCATTAAAGAATTTTTGAGGACATCCTCACCATTATGCTAGGTCTTATAACAAGATTATTCCTTTGAGCTCGATGAGAAGTGTAAGGTGTTGGATCGGAAAAGAAAGCATGTCATATTTAGAGAACTAGTAGATTTCAAAAATTTTTAGAAAAGTGGAAGCAATAAATCCAAATCATTATGCCAATCTATACATGATATGGTATAAGGATAATAATAAACATAAACAAGATAGTGATATTACCGACTACTTTGCTACAACTTTAATTTCTCGCCGCGCTATCCTCTCCTTCTTCTTGTATCCAAAGCCTTTTACTTTTGATTCCTTTTCTTTGTTAATTTATCCTCTACTTGTTGTTGTATCCTCAACCAATTTGATTTATCTTTTGTTCTTCCAGGATAACTTGGTTAACAAAATCCTTTGGTTGGAAAGGAGAAGAATGTTTGGAGGAGATTTTTCTTAGAAGAAATGAATAAAAAATGAGACTCTTCCCATGCAAATTTTGGCTCACTCATGTATGAAAGGAGAGAGAGAGTCAAACCATGCAAGAATACCATCTTACACCCTCAATTTCAGTTATGTATGGAATGGATGAAGAGAATAGCATCCAATGCATCACTTCTTACTTTAATCAATCATAAAGTAGCCAATAAATGAGACTCTTCTCATTATCTTTAAGAT